>CAMAOC010000298.1:0-65071 GCA_945859555.1 Megachile ligniseca
CGCTATAACTGTTATTATTATTCTTATTACTATTACTATTATCGCTATAACTGTTATTGTTATCCTTAATACTATTATTATTATCGCTATAACTGTTATTATTATCCTTAATACTATTATTATTATCGCTATAACTGTTATTATTATTCTTGTTACTATTATTATTATCCCTATTCCTCTTGTCTTTATCCTTATAACTATTATTATTATCCTTATTATTATCCTTATTATCGCTATAACTGTTATTATTATCCTTACTACTATTATTATTATCGCTATAACTGTTATTGCTATTCTTGTTACTATTATTACTGTCCGTATTACTCTTGCCTTTATCCTTAATACTATTATTATTATCGCTATAACTGTTATTATTATTCTTGTTACTATTATTATTATCCCTATTCCTCTTGTCTTTCTCCTTATAACTATTATTATTATCGCTATAACTATTATTATTATCCTTATTATTATCCTTATTATCGCTATAACTGTTATTATTATCCTTATTACTATTATTATTATCGCTATAACTGTTATTATTATGCTTATTCTATTGTTACTACCCCTATTACTCTTGTGTATATCCTTATAACTATTATTATTATCCTTATTATTATTATTATTATCGCTTTAACTGTTATTATTATTCTTATTACTATCATTATTATCGCTATAACTGTTATTATTATTCTTGTTACTATTATTATTATCCCTATTCCTCTTGTCTTTCTCCTTATAACTATTATTATTATCGCTATAACTGTTATTATTATCCTTAATACTATTACTGTTATCGCTATAACTGTTATTATTATCCTTAATACTATTATTATTATCGCTATAACTGTTATTATTATTCTTATTACTATTATTATTATCGCTTTAACTGTTATTATTACTCTTATTACTATTATTATTATCGCTATAACTGTAATTATTATGCTTATTCTATTGTTACTACCCCTATTACTCTTGTGTATATCCTTATAACTATTATTATTATCCCTATTATTATTATTATTATCGCTTTAACTGTTATTATTATTCTTATTACTATCATTATTATCGCTATCACTGTTATTATTATTCTTGTTACTATTATTATTATCCCTATTCCTCTTGTCTTTCTCCTTATAACTATTATTATTATCGCTATAACTGTTATTATTATCCTTAATACTATTACTGTTATCGCTATAACTGTTATTATTATCCTTAATACTATTATTATTATCGCTATAACTGTTATTATTATTCTTATTACTATTATTATTATCGCTTTAACTGTTAATATTACTCTTATTACTATCATTATTATCGCTATAACTGTTATTATTATTCTTATTACTATTACTATTATCGCTATAACTGTTATTGTTATCCTTAATACTATTATTATTATCGCTATAACTGTTATTATTATCCTTAGTACTATTATTATTATCGCTATAACTGTTATTATTATTCTTATTACTATTATTATTATCGCTTTAAATGTTATTATTATTCTTATTTCTATTACTATTATCCCTATTCCTCTTGTCTTTATCCTTATAACTATTATTATTATCCTTATTATTATTATTATTATCGCTATAACTGTTATTATTATCCTTATTACTATTATTATTATCGCTATAACTGTTATTATTATGCTTATTCTATTGTTACTATCCCTATTACTCTTGTCTATATCCTTATAACTATTATTATTATCCTTATTACTATTATTATTATCGCTATAACTGTTATTATTATTCATGTTACTATTATTACTGTCCGTATTACTCTTGCCTTTATCCTTAATACTATTATTATTATCGCTATAACTGTTATTATTATTCTTGTTACTATTACTATTATCCCTATTCCTCTTGTCTTTCTCCTTATAACTATTATTATTATCGCTATAACTGTTATTATTATCCTTAATACTATTATTATTATCGCTGTAACTGTTATTATTATTCTTATTACTATTATTATTATCGCTTTAACTGTTATTATTATTCTTATTACTATTATTATTATCCCTATTCCTCTTGTCCTTATCCTTATAACTATTATTATTATCCTAATTATTATTATTATTATTACTATTATCGCTTTAACTGTTATTATTATTCTTATTACTATTATTACTGTCCGTATTACTCTTGCCTTTATCCTTAATACTATTATTATTCTTGTTACTATTATTATTATCCCTATTCCTCTTGTCTTTCTCCTTATAACTATTATTATTATCGCTATAACTGTTACTATTATCCTTAATACTATTATTATTATCGCTGTAACTGTTATTATTATTCTTATTACTATTATTATTATCGCTTTAACTGTTATTATTATTCTTATTACTATTATTATTATCCCTATTCCTCTTGTCCTTATCCTTATAACTATTATTATTATCCTAATTATTATTATTATTATTACTATTATCGCTTTAACTGTTATTATTATTCTTATTACTATTATTATTATCGCTATAACTGTTATTATTATTCTTATTACTATTATTACTGTCCGTATTACTCTTGCCTTTATCCTTAATACTATTATTATTCTTGTTACTATTATTATTATCCCTATTCCTCTTGTCTTTCTCCTTATAACTATTGTTATTATCGCTATAACTATTATTATTATTATTATTATTATTATTATTATCGCTATAACTGTTATTATTATCCTTATTACTATTATTATTATCGCTATAACTTTTATTATTATTCTTATTATTATTACTATTATCCCTGTTCCTCTTGTCTTTATCCTTATAACTATTATTATTATCCTCTTTATTATTATTATTACCGCTATAACTGTTATTATTATCCTTATTACTATTATTATTATCGCTATAACTGTTATTATTATCCTTATTACTATTATTATTATCGCTATAACTGTTATTATTATCCTTATTACTATTATTATTATCGCTATAACTGTTATTATTATGCTTATTCTATTGTTACTATCCCTATTACTCTTGTCTATATCCTTATAACTATTATTATTATCCTTATTACTATTATTTTTATGGCTATAACTGTTATTATTATCCTTATTACTATTATTATTATCGCTATAACTGTAATTATTATTCTTATTACTATTACTATTATCCCCATTCCTCTTGTCTTTATCCTTTAACTATTATTATTATGCTTATTATTATTATTATTATCGCTATAACTGTTATTATTATCCTTATTACTATTACTATTATCGCTATAACTGTTATTGTTATCCTTATTACTATTATTATTATCGCTATAACTGTTATTATTATGCTTATTCTATTGTTACTATCCCTATTACTCTTGTCTATATCCTTATATCTATTATTATTATCCTTATTATTATTATTATTATCGCTTTAACTGTTATTATTATTCTTATTACTATCATTATTATCGCTATAACTGTTATTATTATTCTTGTTACTATTATTATTATCCCTATTCCTCTTGTCTTTCTCCTTATAACTATTATTATTATCGCTATAACTGTTATTATTATCCTTAATACTATTACTGTTATCGCTATAACTGTTATTATTATCCTTAATACTATTATTATTATCGCTATAACTGTTATTATTATTCTTATTACTATTATTATTATCGCTTTAACTGTTATTATTACTCTTATTACTATCATTATTATCGCTATAACTGTTATTATTATTCTTATTACTATTACTATTATCGCTATAACTGTTATTGTTATCCTTATTACTATTATTATTATCGCTATAACTGTTATTATTATGCTTATTCTATTGTTACTATCCTTATTACTCTTGCCTATATCCTTATAAATATTATTATTATCGCTATAACTGTTATTATTATCCTTATTACTATTATTATTATCGCTATAACTGTTATTATTATTCATGTTACTATTATTACTGTCCGTATTACTCTAGCCTTTATCGTTAATACTATTATTATTATCGCTATAACTGTTATTATTATCCTTATTACTATTACTATTATCCCTATTCCTCTTGTCTTTATCCTTATAGCTATTATTATTATCGCTATAACTGTTATTATTATGCTTATTCTATTGTTACTATCCCTATTATCTTGTCTATATCCTTATAACTATTATTATTATTCTTATTACTATTATTATTATCGCTATAACTGTTATTATTATTCTTGTTACTATTATTACTGTCCGTATTACTCTTGCCTTTATCCGTAATACTATTATTATTATCGCTATAACTGTTATTATTATCCTTAATACTATTATTATTATCGCTATAACTGTTATTATTATTCTTGTTACTATTATTACTGTCCGTATTACTCTTGCCTTTATCCTTAATACTATTATTATTAACGCCATAACTGTTATTATTATTCTTATCACTATTATTGTTATCCCTAATCCTCTTGTCTTTCTCCTTATAACTATTATTATTATCGCTATAAGTGTTATTGCTATTCTTGTTACTATTATTACTGTCCGTATTACTCTTGCCTTTATCCTTAATACTATTATTATTCTTGTTACTATTATTATTATCCCTATTCCTCTTGTCTTTCTCCTTATAACTATTATTATTATCGCTATAACTGTTATTATTATCCTTAATACTATTATTATTATCGCTGTAACTGTTATTATTATCCTTATTGCTATTATTATTATCGCTATAACTGTTATTATTATTCTTATTACATTACTATTATCCCTGTTCCTCTTGTATTTATCCTTATGACTATTATTATTATCCTTATTGTTATTATTATTATCGCTATAACTGTTATTATTATCCTTATTACTATTATTATTATCGCTATAACTGTTATTATTATTCTTATTACTATTATTATTATCGCTATAACTGTTATTATTATTCTTATTACTATTACTATTATCGCTATAACTGTTATTGTTATCCTTAATACTATTATTATTATCGCTATAACTGTTATTATTATCCTTAATACTATTATTATTATCGCTATAACTGTTATTATTATTCTTGTTACTATTATTATTATCCCTATTCCTCTTGTCTTTATCCTTATAACTATTATTATTATCCTTATTATTATCCTTATTATCGCTATAACTGTTATTATTATCCTTACTACTATTATTATTATCGCTATAACTGTTATTGCTATTCTTGTTACTATTATTACTGTCCGTATTACTCTTGCCTTTATCCTTAATACTATTATTATTATCGCTATAACTGTTATTATTATTCTTGTTACTATTATTATTATCCCTATTCCTCTTGTCTTTCTCCTTATAACTATTATTATTATCGCTATAACTATTATTATTATCCTTATTATTATCCTTATTATCGCTATAACTGTTATTATTATCCTTATTACTATTATTATTATCGCTATAACTGTTATTATTATGCTTATTCTATTGTTACTACCCCTATTACTCTTGTGTATATCCTTATAACTATTATTATTATCCTTATTATTATTATTATTATCGCTTTAACTGTTATTATTATTCTTATTACTATCATTATTATCGCTATAACTGTTATTATTATTCTTGTTACTATTATTATTATCCCTATTCCTCTTGTCTTTCTCCTTATAACTATTATTATTATCGCTATAACTGTTATTATTATCCTTAATACTATTATTATTATCGCTGTAACTGTTATTATTATTCTTATTACTATTATTATTATCGCTTTAACTGTTATTATTATTCTTATTACTATTATTATTATCCCTATTCCTCTTGTCCTTATCCTTATAACTATTATTATTATCGCTATAACTATTATTATTATCCTTATTATTATCCTTATTATCGCTATAACTGTTATTATTATCCTTATTACTATTATTATTATCGCTATAACTGTTATTATTATGCTTATTCTATTGTTACTACCCCTATTACTCTTGTGTATATCCTTATAACTATTATTATTATCCTTATTATTATTATTATTATCGCTTTAACTGTTATTATTATTCTTATTACTATCATTATTATCGCTATAACTGTTATTATTATTCTTGTTACTATTATTATTATCCCTATTCCTCTTGTCTTTCTCCTTATAACTATTATTATTATCGCTATAACTGTTATTATTATCCTTAATACTATTATTATTATCGCTGTAACTGTTATTATTATTCTTATTACTATTATTATTATCGCTTTAACTGTTATTATTATTCTTATTACTATTATTATTATCCCTATTCCTCTTGTCCTTATCCTTATAACTATTATTATTATCCTAATTATTATTATTATTATTACTATTATCGCTTTAACTGTTATTATTATTCTTATTACTATTATTATTATCGCTATAACTGTTATTATTATTCTTATTACTATTATTACTGTCCGTATTACTCTTGCCTTTATCCTTAATACTATTATTATTCTTGTTACTATTATTATTATCCCTATTCCTCTTGTCTTTCTCCTTATAACTATTGTTATTATCGCTATAACTATTATTATTATCCTTATTATTATTATTATTATCGCTATAACTGTTATTATTATCCTTATTACTATTATTATTATCGCTATAACTGTTATTATTATGCTTATTCTATTGTTACTATCCCTATTACTCTTGTCTATATCCTTATAACTATTATTATTATCCTTATTACTATTATTTTTATGGCTATAACTGTTATTATTATCCTTATTACTATTATTATTATCGCTATAACTGTAATTATTATTCTTATTACTATTACTATTATCCCCATTCCTCTTGTCATTATCCTTTAACTGTTATTATTATGCTTATTATTATTATTATTATCGCTATAACTGTTATTATTATCCTTATTACTATTACTATTATCGCTATAACTATTATTATTATCCTTATTATTATTATTATTATCGCTATAACTGTTATTATTATCCTTATTACTATTATTATTATCGCTATAACTTTTATTATTATTCTTATTACTATTACTATTATCCCTGTTCCTCTTGTCTTTATCCTTATAACTATTATTATTATCCTCTTTATTATTATTATTATCATCGCTATAACTGTTATTATTATCCTTATTACTATTATTATTATCGCTATAACTGTTATTATTATGCTTATTCTATTGTTACTATCCCTATTACTCTTGTCTATATCCTTATAACTATTATTATTATCCTTATTACTATTATTTTTATGGCTATAACTGTTATTATTATCCTTATTACTATTATTATTATCGCTATAACTGTAATTATTATTCTTATTACTATTACTATTATCCCCATTCCTCTTGTCTTTATCCTTTAACTGTTATTATTATGCTTATTATTATTATTATTATCGCTATAACTGTTATTATTATCCTTATTACTATTACTATTATCGCTATAACTGTTATTGTTATCCTTAATACTATTATTATTATCGCTATAACTGTTATTATTATCCTTAATACTATTATTATTATCGCTATAACTGTTATTATTATTCTCATTACTATTACTATTATCCCTGTTCCTCTTGTCTTTATCCTTATAACTATTATTATTATCCTCTTTATTATTATTATTATCGCTATAACTGTTATTATTATCCTTATTACTATTATTATTATCGCTATAACTGTTATTATTATGCTTATTCTATTGTTACTATCCCTATTACTCTTGTCTATATCCTTATAACTATTATTATTATCCTTATTACTATTATTTTTATGGCTATAACTGTTATTATTATCCTTATTACTATTATTATTATCGCTATAACTGTAATTATTATTCTTATTACTATTACTATTATCCCCATTCCTCTTGTCGTTATCCTTTAACTATTATTATTATGCTTATTATTATTATTATTATCGCTATAACTGTTATTATTATCCTTATTACTATTATTATTATCGCTATAACTGTTATTATTATTCATGTTACTATTATTACTGTCCGTATTACTCTTGCCTTTATCCTTAATACTATTATTATTATCGCTATAACTGTTATTATTATTCTTGTTACTATTACTATTATCCCTATTCCTCTTGTCTTTCTCCTTATAACTATTATTATTATCGCTATAACTGTTATTATTATCCTTAATACTATTATTATTATCGCTGTAACTGTTATTATTATTCTTATTACTATTATTATTATCGCTTTAACTGTTATTATTATTCTTATTACTATTATTATTATCCCTATTCCTCTTGTCCTTATCCTTATAACTATTATTATTATCCTAATTATTATTATTATTATGACTATTATCGCTTTAACTGTTATTATTATTCTTATTACTATTATTATTATCCCTATAACTGTTATTATTATTCTTATTACTATTATTACTGTCCGTATTACTCTTGCCTTTATCCTTAATACTATTATTATTCTTGTTACTATTATTATTATCCCTATTCCTCTTGTCTTTCTCCTTATAACTATTGTTATTATCGCTATAACTATTATTATTATCCTTATTATTATTATTATTATCGCTATAACTGTTATTATTATCCTTATTACTATTATTATTATCGCTATAAATTTTATTATTATTCTTATTACTATTACTATTATCCCTGTTCCTCTTGTCTTTATCCTTATAACTATTATTATTATCCTCTTTATTATTATTATTATCATCGCTATAACTGTTATTATTATCCTTATTACTATTATTATTATCGCTATAACTGTTATTATTATGCTTATTCTATTGTTACTATCCCTATTACTCTTGTCTATATCCTTATAACTATTATTATTATCCTTATTACTATTATTTTTATGGCTATAACTGTTATTATTATCCTTATTACTATTATTATTATCGCTATAACTGTAATTATTATTCTTATTACTATTACTATTATCCCCATTCCTCTTGTCTTTATCCTTTAACTGTTATTATTATGCTTATTATTATTATTATTATCGCTATAACTGTTATTATTATCCTTATTACTATTACTATTATCGCTATAACTGTTATTGTTATCCTTAATACTATTATTATTATCGCTATAACTGTTATTATTATCCTTAATACTATTATTATTATCGCTATAACTGTTATTATTATTCTTATTACTATTACTATTATCCCTGTTCCTCTTGTCTTTCTCCTTATAACTATTGTTATTATCGCTATAACTATTATTATTATCCTTATTATTATTATTATTATCGCTATAACTGTTATTATTATCCTTATTACTATTATTATTATCGCTATAACTTTTATTATTATTCTTATTACTATTACTATTATCCCTGTTCCTCTTGTCTTTATCCCTATAACTATTATTATTATCCTTATTATTATTATTATTTTTATGGCTATAACTGTTATTATTATCCTTATTACTATTATTATTATCGCTATAACTGTTATTATTATTCTTATTACTATTACTATTATCCCTATTCCTCTTGTGTTTATCCTTATAACTATTATTATTATCCTTATTATTATTATTATTATTATCGCTATAACTGTTATTATTATCCTTATTACTATTATTATTATCGCTATAACTGTTATTATTATTCTTGTTACTATTATTATTATCCCTATTCCTCTTATCTTTCTCCTTATAACTATTATTATTATCGCTATAACTATTATTATTATCCTTATTATTATCCTTATTATCGCTATAACTGTTATTATTATCCTTATTACTATTATTATTATCGCTATAACTGTTATTATTATGCTTATTCTATTGTTACTATCCCTATTACTCTTGTCTATATCCTTATAACTATTATTATTATCCTTACTATTATTATTATTATCGCTTTAACTGTTATTATTATTCTTATTACTATCATTATTATCGCTATAACTGTTATTATTATTCTTGTTACTATTATTATTATCCCTATTCCTCTTGTCTTTCTCCTTATAACTATTATTATTATCGCTATAACTGTTATTATTATCCTTAATACTATTACTGTTATCGCTATAACTGTTATTATTATCCTTAATACTATTATTATTATCGCTATAACTGTTATTATTATTCTTATTACTATTATTATTATCGCTTTAACTGTTATTATTACTCTTATTACTATCATTATTATCGCTATAACTGTTATTATTATTCTTATTACTATTACTATTATCGCTATAACTGTTATTGTTATCCCTAATACTATTATTATTATCGCTATAACTGTTATTATTATCCTTAATACTATTATTATTATCGCTATAACTGTTATTATTATTCTTATTACTATTATTATTATCGCTTTAAATGTTATTATTATTCTTATTACTATTACTATTATCCCTATTCCTCTTGTCTTTATCCTTATAACTATTATTATTATCCTTATTACTATTATTATTATCCTTATTACTATTATTATTATCGCTATAACTGTTATTATTATCCTTATTACTATCATTATTATCGCGATAACTGTTATTATTATCCTTATTACTATTATTATTATCGCTATAACTGTTATTATTATGCTTATTCTATTGTTAGTATCCCTATTACTCTTGTCTATATCCTTATAACTATTATTATTATCGCTATAACTGTTATTATTATTCTTATTATTATCCTTATTATCGCTATAACTGTTATTATTATCCTTATTACTATTATTATTATCGCTATAACTGTTATTATTATGCTTATTCTATTGTTACTATCCGTAATACTCTTGTCTATATCCTTATAACTATTATTATTATCCCTATTATTAATATTATTATTATCGCTTTAACTGTTATTATTATTCTTATTACTATCATTATTATCGCTATAACTGTTATTATTATTCTTGTTACTATTATTATTATCCCTATTCCTCTTGTCCTTCTCCTTATAACTATTATTATTATCGCTATAACTGTTATTATTATCCTTAATACTATTACTGTTATCGCTATAACTGTTATTATTATCCTTAATACTATTATTATTATCGCTATAACTGTTATTATTATTCTTATTACTATTATTATTATCGCTTTAACTGTTATTATTACTCTTATTACTATCATTATTATCGCTATAACTGTTATTATTATTCTTATTACTATTACTATTATCGCTATAACTGTTATTGTTATCCTTAATACTATTATTATTATCGCTATAACTGTTATTATTATCCTTAATACTATTATTATTATCGCTATAACTGTTATTATTATTCTTATTACTATTATTATTATCGCTTTAAATGTTATTATTATTCTTATTACTATTACTATTATCCCTATTCCTCTTGTCTTTATCCTTATAACTATTATTATTATCCTTATTATTATTATTATTATCGCGATAACTGTTATTATTATCCTTATTACTATTATTATTATCGCTATAACTGTTATTATTATGCTTATTCTATTGTTAGTATCCCTATTACTCTTGTCTATATCCTTATAACTATTATTATTATCGCTATAACTGTTATTATTATTCTTATTACTATTATTATTATCGCTATAACTGTTATTACTATTCTTATTACTATTACTATTATCCCTATTCCTCTTGTCTTTAACCTTATAACTATTATTATTATCCTTATTATTATCCTTATTATCGCTATAACTGTTATTATTATCCTTATTACTATTATTATTATCGCTATAACTGTTATTATTATTCTTATTACTATTATTATTATCGCTATAACTGTTATTATTATTCTTATTACTATTACTATTATAGCTATAACTGTTATTGTTATCCTTAATACTATTATTATTATCGCTATAACTGTTATTATTATCCTTAATACTATTATTATTATCGCTATAACTGTTATTATTATTCTTGTTACTATTATTACTATCCCTATTCCTCTTGTCTTTATCCTTATAACTATTATTATTATCCTTATTATTATCCTTATTATCGCTATAACTGTTATTATTATCCTTATTACTATTATTATTATCGCTATAACTGTTATTGCTATTCTTGTTACTATTATTACTGTCCGTATTACTCTTGCCTTTATCCTTAATACTATTATTATTATCGCTATAACTGTTATTATTATTCTTGTTACTATTATTATTATCCCTATTCCTCTTGTCTTTCTCCTTATAACTATTATTATTATCGCTATAACTATTATTATTATCCTTATTATTATCCTTATTATCGCTATAACTGTTATTATTATCCTTATTACTATTATTATTATCGCTATAACTGTTATTATTATGCTTATTCTATTGTTACTATCCCTATTACTCTTGTCTATATCCTTATAACTATTATTATTATCCTTATTATTATTATTATTATCGCTTTAACTGTTATTATTATTCTTATTACTATCATTATTATCGCTATAACTGTTATTATTATTCTTGTTAGTATTATTATTATCCCTATTCCTCTTGTCTTTCTCCTTATAACTATTATTATTATCGCTATAACTGTTATTATTATCCTTAATACTATTACTGTTATCGCTATAACTGTTATTATTATCCTTAATACTATTATTATTATTGCTATAACTGTTATTATTATTCTTATTACTATTATTATTATCGCTTTAACTGTTATTATTACTCTTATTACTATCATTATTATCGCTATAACTGTTATTATTATTCTTATTACTATTACTATTATCGCTATAACTGTTATTGTTATCCTTAATACTATTATTATTATCGCTATAACTGTTATTATTATCCTTAATACTATTATTATTATCGCTATAACTGTTATTATTATTCTTACTACTATTATTATTATCGCTTTAAATGTTATTATTATTCTTATTACTATTACTATTATCCCTATTCCTCTTGTCTTTATCCTTATAACTATTATTATTATCCTTATTATTATTATTATTATCGCGATAACTGTTATTATTATCCTTATTACTATTATTATTATCGCTATAACTGTTATTATTATGCTTATTCTATTGCTAGTATCCCTATTACTCTTGTCTATATCCTTATAACTATTATTATTATCGCTATAACTGTTATTATTATTCTTATTATTATCCTTATTATCGCTATAACTGTTATTATTATCCTTATTACTATTATTATTATCGCTATAACTGTTATTATTATGCTTATTCTATTGTTACTATCCCTAATACTCTTGTCTATATCCTTATAACTATTATTATTATCCCTATTATTAATATTATTATTATCGCTTTAACTGTTATTATTATTCTTATTACTATCATTATTATCGCTATAACTGTTATTATTATTCTTGTTACTATTATTATTATCCCTATTCCTCTTGTCCTTCTCCTTATAACTATTATTATTATCGCTATAACTGTTATTATTATCCTTAATACTATTACTGTTATCGCTATAACTGTTATTATTATCCTTAATACTATTATTATTATCGCTATAACTGTTATTATTATCCTTATTACTATTATTATTATCGCTATAACTGTTATTATTATTCATGTTACTATTATTACTGTCCGTATTACTCTAGCCTTTATCGTTAATACTATTATTATTATCGCTATAACTGTTATTATTATCCTTATTACTATTATTATTATCGCTATAACTGTAATTATTATTCTTATTACTATTACTATTATCCCCATTCCTCTTGTCTTTATCCTTTAACTGTTATTATTATGCTTATTATTATTATTATTATCGCTATAACTGTTATTATTATCCTTATTACTATTACTATTATCGCTATAACTGTTATTGTTATCCTTAATACTATTATTATTATCGCTATAACTGTTATTATTATTCTTATTACTATTACTATTATCCCTGTTCCTCTTGTCTTTATCCTTATAACTATTATTATTATCCTCTTTATTATTATTATTATCGCTATAACTGTTATTATTATCCTTATTACTATTATTATTATCGCTATAACTGTTATTATTGTGCTTATTCTATTGTTACTATCCCTATTACTCTTGTCTATATCCTTATAACTATTATTATTATCCTTATTACTATTATTTTTATGGCTATAACTGTTATTATTATCCTTAATACTATTATTATTATCGCTATAACTGTAATTATTATTCTTATTACTATTACTATTATCCCCATTCCTCTTGTCTTTATCCTTTAACTATTATTATTATGCTTATTATTATTATTATTATCGCTATAACTGTTATTATTATCCTTATTACTATTATTATTATCGCTATAACTGTTATTATTATTCTTATTACTATTATTATTATCGCTATAACTGTTATTATTATTCTTATTACTATTACTATTATCCCTATTCCTCTTGTGTTTATCCTTATAACTATTATTATTATCCTTATTATTATTATTATTATTATCGCTATAACTGTTATTATTATCCTTATTACTATTATTATTATCGCTATAACTGTTATTATTATTCTTGTTACTATTATTATTATCCCTATTCCTCTTATCTTTCTCCTTATAACTATTATTATTATCGCTATAACTATTATTATTATCCTTATTATTATCCTTATTATCGCTATAACTGTTATTATTATCCTTATTACTATTATTATTATCGCTATAACTGTTATTATTATGCTTATTCTATTGTTACTATCCCTATTACTCTTGTCTATATCCTTATAACTATTATTATTATCCTTACTATTATTATTATTATCGCTTTAACTGTTATTATTATTCTTATTACTATCATTATTATCGCTATAACTGTTATTATTATTCTTGTTACTATTATTATTATCCCTATTCCTCTTGTCTTTCTCCTTATAACTATTATTATTATCGCTATAACTGTTATTATTATCCTTAATACTATTACTGTTATCGCTATAACTGTTATTATTATCCTTAATACTATTATTATTATCGCTATAACTGTTATTATTATTCTTATTACTATTATTATTATCGCTTTAACTGTTATTATTACTCTTATTACTATCATTATTATCGCTATAACTGTTATTATTATTCTTATTACTATTACTATTATCGCTATAACTGTTATTGTTATCCCTAATACTATTATTATTATCGCTATAACTGTTATTATTATCCTTAATACTATTATTATTATCGCGATAACTGTTATTATTATCCTTATTACTATTATTATTATCGCTATAACTGTTATTATTATGCTTATTCTATTGTTAGTATCCCTATTACTCTTGTCTATATCCTTATAACTATTATTATTATCGCTATAACTGTTATTATTATTCTTATTATTATCCTTATTATCGCTATAACTGTTATTATTATCCTTATTACTATTATTATTATCGCTATAACTGTTATTATTATGCTTATTCTATTGTTACTATCCGTAATACTCTTGTCTATATCCTTATAACTATTATTATTATCCCTATTATTAATATTATTATTATCGCTTTAACTGTTATTATTATTCTTATTACTATCATTATTATCGCTATAACTGTTATTATTATTCTTGTTACTATTATTATTATCCCTATTCCTCTTGTCCTTCTCCTTATAACTATTATTATTATCGCTATAACTGTTATTATTATCCTTAATACTATTACTGTTATCGCTATAACTGTTATTATTATCCTTAATACTATTATTATTATCGCTATAACTGTTATTATTATTCTTATTACTATTATTATTATCGCTTTAACTGTTATTATTACTCTTATTACTATCATTATTATCGCTATAACTGTTATTATTATTCTTATTACTATTACTATTATCGCTATAACTGTTATTGTTATCCTTAATACTATTATTATTATCGCTATAACTGTTATTATTATCCTTAATACTATTATTATTATCGCTATAACTGTTATTATTATTCTTATTACTATTATTATTATCGCTTTAAATGTTATTATTATTCTTATTACTATTACTATTATCCCTATTCCTCTTGTCTTTATCCTTATAACTATTATTATTATCCTTATTATTATTATTATTATCGCGATAACTGTTATTATTATCCTTATTACTATTATTATTATCGCTATAACTGTTATTATTATGCTTATTCTATTGTTAGTATCCCTATGACTCTTGTCTATATCCTTATAACTATTATTATTATCGCTATAACTGTTATTATTATTCTTATTACTATTATTATTATCGCTATAACTGTTATTACTATTCTTATTACTATTACTATTATCCCTATTCCTCTTGTCTTTAACCTTATAACTATTATTATTATCCTTATTATTATCCTTATTATCGCTATAACTGTTATTATTATCCTTATTACTATTATTATTATCGCTATAACTGTTATTATTATTCTTATTACTATTATTATTATCGCTATAACTGTTATTATTATTCTTATTACTATTACTATTATCGCTATAACTGTTATTGTTATCCTTAATACTATTATTATTATCGCTATAACTGTTATTATTATCCTTAATACTATTATTATTATCGCTATAACTGTTATTATTATTCTTGTTACTATTATTACTATCCCTATTCCTCTTGTCTTTATCCTTATAACTATTATTATTATCCTTATTATTATCCTTATTATCGCTATAACTGTTATTATTATCCTTATTACTATTATTATTATCGCTATAACTGTTATTGCTATTCTTGTTACTATTATTACTGTCCGTATTACTCTTGCCTTTATCCTTAATACTATTATTATTATCGCTATAACTGTTATTATTATTCTTGTTACTATTATTATTATCCCTATTCCTCTTGTCTTTCTCCTTATAACTATTATTATTATCGCTATAACTATTATTATTATCCTTATTATTATCCTTATTATCGCTATAACTGTTATTATTATCCTTATTACTATTATTATTATCGCTATAACTGTTATTATTATGCTTATTCTATTGTTACTATCCCTATTACTCTTGTCTATATCCTTATAACTATTATTATTATCCTTATTATTATTATTATTATCGCTTTAACTGTTATTATTATTCTTATTACTATCATTATTATCGCTATAACTGTTATTATTATTCTTGTTACTATTATTATTATCCCTATTCCTCTTGTCTTTCTCCTTATAACTATTATTATTATCGCTATAACTGTTATTATTATCCTTAATACTATTACTGTTATCGCTATAACTGTTATTATTATCCTTAATACTATTATTATTATTGCTATAACTGTTATTATTATTCTTATTACTATTATTATTATCGCTTTAACTGTTATTATTACTCTTATTACTATCATTATTATCGCTATAACTGTTATTATTATTCTTATTACTATTACTATTATCGCTATAACTGTTATTGTTATCCTTAATACTATTATTATTATCGCTATAACTGTTATTATTATCCTTAATACTATTATTATTATCGCTATAACTGTTATTATTATTCTTACTACTATTATTATTATCGCTTTAAATGTTATTATTATTCTTATTACTATTACTATTATCCCTATTCCTCTTGTCTTTATCCTTATAACTATTATTATTATCCTTATTATTATTATTATTATCGCGATAACTGTTATTATTATCCTTATTACTATTATTATTATCGCTATAACTGTTATTATTATGCTTATTCTATTGTTAGTATCCCTATTACTCTTGTCTATATCCTTATAACTATTATTATTATCGCTATAACTGTTATTATTATTCTTATTATTATCCTTATTATCGCTATAACTGTTATTATTATCCTTATTACTATTATTATTATCGCTATAACTGTTATTATTATGCTTATTCTATTGTTACTATCCCTAATACTCTTGTCTATATCCTTATAACTATTATTATTATCCCTATTATTAATATTATTATTATCGCTTTAACTGTTATTATTATTCTTATTACTATCATTATTATCGCTATAACTGTTATTATTATTCTTGTTACTATTATTATTATCCCTATTCCTCTTGTCCTTCTCCTTATAACTATTATTATTATCGCTATAACTGTTATTATTATCCTTAATACTATTACTGTTATCGCTATAACTGTTATTATTATCCTTAATACTATTATTATTATCGCTATAACTGTTATTATTATCCTTATTACTATTATTATTATCGCTATAACTGTTATTATTATTCATGTTACTATTATTACTGTCCGTATTACTCTAGCCTTTATCGTTAATACTATTATTATTATCGCTATAACTGTTATTATTATCCTTATTACTATTATTATTATCGCGATAACTGTTATTATTATCGCTATAACTGTTATTATTATGCTTATTCTATTGTTAGTATCCCTATTACTCTTGTCTATATCCTTATAACTATTATTATTATCGCTATAACTGTTATTATTATCCTTATTACTATTATTATTATCGCTATAACTGTTATTATTATGCTTATTCTATTGTTACTATCCCTAATACTCTTGTCTATATCCTTATAACTATTATTATTATCCCTATTATTAATATTATTATTATCGCTTTAACTGTTATTATTATTCTTATTACTATCATTATTATCGCTATAACTGTTATTATTATTCTTGTTACTATTATTATTATCCCTATTCCTCTTGTCCTTCTCCTTATAACTATTATTATTATCGCTATAACTGTTATTATTATCCTTAATACTATTACTGTTATCGCTATAACTGTTATTATTATCCTTAATACTATTATTATTATCGCTATAACTGTTATTATTATTCTTATTACTATTATTATTATCGCTTTAACTGTTATTATTACTCTTATTACTATCATTATTATCGCTATAACTGTTATTATTATTCTTATTACTATTACTATTATCGCTATAACTGTTATTGTTATCCTTAATACTATTATTATTATCGATATAACTGTTATTATTATCCTTAATACTATTATTATTATCGCTATAACTGTTATTATTATTCTTATTACTATTATTATTATCGCTTTAAATGTTATTATTATTCTTATTACTATTACTATTATCCCTATTCCTCTTGTCTTTATCCTTATAACTATTATTATTATCCTTATTATTATCCTTATTATCGCTATAACTGTTATTATTATCCTTATTACTATTATTATTATCGCTATAACTGTTATTGCTATTCTTGTTACTATTATTACTGTCCGTATTACTCTTGCCTTTATCCTTAATACTATTATTATTATCGCTATAACTGTTATTATTATTCTTGTTACTATTATTATTATCCCTATTCCTCTTATCTTTCTCCTTATAACTATTATTATTATCGCTATAACTATTATTATTATCCTTATTATTATCCTTATTATCGCTATAACTGTTATTATTATCCTTATTACTATTATTATTATCGCTATAACTGTTATTATTATGCTTATTCTATTGTTACTATCCCTATTACTCTTGTCTATATCCTTATAACTATTATTATTATCCTTATTACTATTATTTTTATGGCTATAACTGTTATTATTATCCTTATTACTATTATTATTATCGCTATAACTGTAATTATTATTCTTATTACTATTACTATTATCCCCATTCCTCTTGTCTTTATCCTTTAACTGTTATTATTATGCTTATTATTATTATTATTATCGCTATAACTGTTATTATTATCCTTATTACTATTACTATTATCGCTATAACTGTTATTGTTATCCTTAATACTATTATTATTATCGCTATAACTGTTATTATTATCCTTAATACTACTATTATTATCGCTATAACTGTTATTATTATTCTTATTACTATTACTATTATCCCTGTTCCTCTTGTCTTTATCCTTATAACTATTATTATTATCCTCTTTATTATTATTATTATCGCTATAACTGTTATTATTATCCTTATTACTATTATTATTATCGCTATAACTGTTATTATTATGCTTATTCTATTGTTACTATCCCTATTACTCTTGTCTATATCCTTATAACTATTATTATTATCCTTATTACTATTATTTTTATGGCTATAACTGTTATTATTATCCTTATTACTATTATTATTATCGCTATAACTGTAATTATTATTCTTATTACTATTACTATTATCCCCATTCCTCTTGTCGTTATCCTTTAACTATTATTATTATGCTTATTATTATTATTATTATTATCGCTATAACTGTTATTATTATCCTTATTACTATTATTATTATCGCTATAACTGTTATTATTATTCATGTTACTATTATTACTGTCCGTATTACTCTTGCCTTTATCCTTAATACTATTATTATTATCGCTATAACTGTTATTATTATTCTTGTTACTATTACTATTATCCAAATTCCTCTTGTCTTTCTCCTTATAACTATTATTATTATCGCTATAACTGTTATTATTATCCTTAATACTATTATTATTATCGCTGTAACTGTTATTATTATTCTTATTACTATTATTATTATCGCTTTAACTGTTATTATTATTCTTATTACTATTATTATTATCCCTATTCCTCTTGTCCTTATCCTTATAACTATTATTATTATCCTAATTATTATTATTATTATTACTATTATCGCTTTAACTGTTATTATTATTCTTATTACTATTATTATTATCGCTATAACTGTTATTATTATTCTTATTACTATTATTACTGTCCGTATTACTCTTGCCTTTATCCTTAATACTATTATTATTCTTGTTACTATTATTATTATCCCTATTTCTCTTGTCTTTCTCCTTATAACTATTGTTATTATCGCTATAACTATTATTATTATCCTTATTATTATTATTATTATCGCTATAACTGTTATTATTATCCTTATTACTATTATTATTATCGCTATAACTTTTATTATTATTCTTATTACTATTACTATTATCCCTGTTCCTGTTGTCTTTATCCTTATAACTATTATTATTATCCTCTTTATTATTATTATTATCGCTATAACTGTTATTATTATCCTTATTACTATTATTATTATCGCTATAACTGTTATTATTATGCTTATTCTATTGTTACTATCCCTATTACTCTTGTCTATATCCTTATAACTATTATTATTATTATTATTACTATTATTTTTATGGCTATAACTGTTATTATTATCCTTATTACTATTATTATTATCGCTATAACTGTAATTATTATTCTTATTACTATTACTATTATCCCCATTCCTCTTGTCTTTATCCTTTAACTGTTATTATTATGCTTATTATTATTATTATTATCGCTATAACTGTTATTATTATCCTTATTACTATTACTATTATCGCTATAACTGTTATTGTTATCCTTAATACTATTATTATTATCGCTATAACTGTTATTATTATCCTTAATACTATTATTATTATCGCTATAACTGTTATTATTATTCTTATTACTATTACTATTATCCCTGTTCCTCTTGTCTTTATCCTTATAACTATTATTATTATCCTCTTTATTATTATTATTATCGCTATAACTGTTATTATTATCCTTATTACTATTATTATTATCGCTATAACTGTTATTATTGTGCTTATTCTATTGTTACTATCCCTATTACTCTTGTCTATATCCTTATAACTATTATTATTATCCTTATTACTATTATTTTTATGGCTATAACTGTTATTATTATCCTTAATACTATTATTATTATCGCTATAACTGTAATTATTATTCTTATTACTATTACTATTATCCCCATTCCTCTTGTCTTTATCCTTTAACTATTATTATTATGCTTATTATTATTATTATTATCGCTATAACTGTTATTATTATCCTTATTACTATTATTATTATCGCTATAACTGTTATTATTATTCTTATTACTATTATTATTATCGCTATAACTGTTATTATTATTCTTATTACTATTACTATTATCCCTATTCCTCTTGTGTTTATCCTTATAACTATTATTATTATCCTTATTATTATTATTATTATTATCGCTATAACTGTTATTATTATCCTTATTACTATTATTATTATCGCTATAACTGTTATTATTATTCTTGTTACTATTATTATTATCCCTATTCCTCTTATCTTTCTCCTTATAACTATTATTATTATCGCTATAACTATTATTATTATCCTTATTATTATCCTTATTATCGCTATAACTGTTATTATTATCCTTATTACTATTATTATTATCGCTATAACTGTTATTATTATGCTTATTCTATTGTTACTATCCCTATTACTCTTGTCTATATCCTTATAACTATTATTATTATCCTTACTATTATTATTATTATCGCTTTAACTGTTATTATTATTCTTATTACTATCATTATTATCGCTATAACTGTTATTATTATTCTTGTTACTATTATTATTATCCCTATTCCTCTTGTCTTTCTCCTTATAACTATTATTATTATCGCTATAACTGTTATTATTATCCTTAATACTATTACTGTTATCGCTATAACTGTTATTATTATCCTTAATACTATTATTATTATCGCTATAACTGTTATTATTATTCTTATTACTATTATTATTATCGCTTTAACTGTTATTATTACTCTTATTACTATCATTATTATCGCTATAACTGTTATTATTATTCTTATTACTATTACTATTATCGCTATAACTGTTATTGTTATCCCTAATACTATTATTATTATCGCTATAACTGTTATTATTATCCTTAATACTATTATTATTATCGCTATAACTGTTATTATTATTCTTATTACTATTATTATTATCGCTTTAAATGTTATTATTATTCTTATTACTATTACTATTATCCCTATTCCTCTTGTCTTTATCCTTATAACTATTATTATTATCCTTATTACTATTATTATTATCCTTATTACTATTATTATTATCGCTATAACTGTTATTATTATTCATGTTACTATTATTACTGTCCGTATTACTCTAGCCTTTATCGTTAATACTATTATTATTATCGCTATAACTGTTATTATTATCCTTATTACTATCATTATTATCGCGATAACTGTTATTATTATCCTTATTACTATTATTATTATCGCTATAACTGTTATTATTATGCTTATTCTATTGTTAGTATCCCTATTACTCTTGTCTATATCCTTATAACTATTATTATTATCGCTATAACTGTTATTATTATTCTTATTATTATCCTTATTATCGCTATAACTGTTATTATTATCCTTATTACTATTATTATTATCGCTATAACTGTTATTATTATGCTTATTCTATTGTTACTATCCGTAATACTCTTGTCTATATCCTTATAACTATTATTATTATCCCTATTATTAATATTATTATTATCGCTTTAACTGTTATTATTATTCTTATTACTATCATTATTATCGCTATAACTGTTATTATTATTCTTGTTACTATTATTATTATCCCTATTCCTCTTGTCCTTCTCCTTATAACTATTATTATTATCGCTATAACTGTTATTATTATCCTTAATACTATTACTGTTATCGCTATAACTGTTATTATTATCCTTAATACTATTATTATTATCGCTATAACTGTTATTATTATTCTTATTACTATTATTATTATCGCTTTAACTGTTATTATTACTCTTATTACTATCATTATTATCGCTATAACTGTTATTATTATTCTTATTACTATTACTATTATCGCTATAACTGTTATTGTTATCCTTAATACTATTATTATTATCGCTATAACTGTTATTATTATCCTTAATACTATTATTATTATCGCTATAACTGTTATTATTATTCTTATTACTATTATTATTATCGCTTTAAATGTTATTATTATTCTTATTACTATTACTATTATCCCTATTCCTCTTGTCTTTATCCTTATAACTATTATTATTATCCTTATTATTATTATTATTATCGCGATAACTGTTATTATTATCCTTATTACTATTATTATTATCGCTATAACTGTTATTATTATGCTTATTCTATTGTTAGTATCCCTATTACTCTTGTCTATATCCTTATAACTATTATTATTATCGCTATAACTGTTATTATTATTCTTATTACTATTATTATTATCGCTATAACTGTTATTACTATTCTTATTACTATTACTATTATCCCTATTCCTCTTGTCTTTAACCTTATAACTATTATTATTATCCTTATTATTATCCTTATTATCGCTATAACTGTTATTATTATCCTTATTACTATTATTATTATCGCTATAACTGTTATTATTATTCTTATTACTATTATTATTATCGCTATAACTGTTATTATTATTCTTATTACTATTACTATTATCGCTATAACTGTTATTGTTATCCTTAATACTATTATTATTATCGCTATAACTGTTATTATTATCCTTAATACTATTATTATTATCGCTATAACTGTTATTATTATTCTTGTTACTATTATTACTATCCCTATTCCTCTTGTCTTTATCCTTATAACTATTATTATTATCCTTATTATTATCCTTATTATCGCTATAACTGTTATTATTATCCTTATTACTATTATTATTATCGCTATAACTGTTATTGCTATTCTTGTTACTATTATTACTGTCCGTATTACTCTTGCCTTTATCCTTAATACTATTATTATTATCGCTATAACTGTTATTATTATTCTTGTTACTATTATTATTATCCCTATTCCTCTTGTCTTTCTCCTTATAACTATTATTATTATCGCTATAACTATTATTATTATCCTTATTATTATCCTTATTATCGCTATAACTGTTATTATTATCCTTATTACTATTATTATTATCGCTATAACTGTTATTATTATGCTTATTCTATTGTTACTATCCCTATTACTCTTGTCTATATCCTTATAACTATTATTATTATCCTTATTATTATTATTATTATCGCTTTAACTGTTATTATTATTCTTATTACTATCATTATTATCGCTATAACTGTTATTATTATTCTTGTTAGTATTATTATTATCCCTATTCCTCTTGTCTTTCTCCTTATAACTATTATTATTATCGCTATAACTGTTATTATTATCCTTAATACTATTACTGTTATCGCTATAACTGTTATTATTATCCTTAATACTATTATTATTATTGCTATAACTGTTATTATTATTCTTATTACTATTATTATTATCGCTTTAACTGTTATTATTACTCTTATTACTATCATTATTATCGCTATAACTGTTATTATTATTCTTATTACTATTACTATTATCGCTATAACTGTTATTGTTATCCTTAATACTATTATTATTATCGCTATAACTGTTATTATTATCCTTAATACTATTATTATTATCGCTATAACTGTTATTATTATTCTTACTACTATTATTATTATCGCTTTAAATGTTATTATTATTCTTATTACTATTACTATTATCCCTATTCCTCTTGTCTTTATCCTTATAACTATTATTATTATCCTTATTATTATTATTATTATCGCGATAACTGTTATTATTATCCTTATTACTATTATTATTATCGCTATAACTGTTATTATTATGCTTATTCTATTGTTAGTATCCCTATTACTCTTGTCTATATCCTTATAACTATTATTATTATCGCTATAACTGTTATTATTATTCTTATTATTATCCTTATTATCGCTATAACTGTTATTATTATCCTTATTACTATTATTATTATCGCTATAACTGTTATTATTATGCTTATTCTATTGTTACTATCCCTAATACTCTTGTCTATATCCTTATAACTATTATTATTATCCCTATTATTAATATTATTATTATCGCTTTAACTGTTATTATTATTCTTATTACTATCATTATTATCGCTATAACTGTTATTATTATTCTTGTTACTATTATTATTATCCCTATTCCTCTTGTCCTTCTCCTTATAACTATTATTATTATCGCTATAACTGTTATTATTATCCTTAATACTATTACTGTTATCGCTATAACTGTTATTATTATCCTTAATACTATTATTATTATCGCTATAACTGTTATTATTATCCTTATTACTATTATTATTATCGCTATAACTGTTATTATTATTCATGTTACTATTATTACTGTCCGTATTACTCTAGCCTTTATCGTTAATACTATTATTATTATCGCTATAACTGTTATTATTATCCTTATTACTATCATTATTATCGCGATAACTGTTATTATTATCCTTATTACTATTATTATTATCGCTATAACTGTTATTATTATGCTTATTCTATTGTTAGTATCCCTATTACTCTTGTCTATATCCTTATAACTATTATTATTATTATCGCTATAACTGTTATTATTATTCTTATTATTATCCTTATTATCGCTATAACTGTTATTATTATCCTTATTACTATTATTATTATCGCTATAACTGTTATTATTATGCTTATTCTATTGTTACTATCCGTAATACTCTTGTCTATATCCTTATAACTATTATTATTATCCCTATTATTAATATTATTATTATCGCTTTAACTGTTATTATTATTCTTATTACTATCATTATTATCGCTATAACTGTTATTATTATTCTTGTTACTATTATTATTATCCCTATTCCTCTTGTCCTTCTCCTTATAACTATTATTATTATCGCTATAACTGTTATTATTATCCTTAATACTATTACTGTTATCGCTATAACTGTTATTATTATCCTTAATACTATTATTATTATCGCTATAACTGTTATTATTATTCTTATTACTATTATTATTATCGCTTTAACTGTTATTATTACTCTTATTACTATCATTATTATCGCTATAACTGTTATTATTATTCTTATTACTATTACTATTATCGCTATAACTGTTATTGTTATCCTTAATACTATTATTATTATCGCTATAACTGTTATTATTATCCTTAATACTATTATTATTATCGCTATAACTGTTATTATTATTCTTATTACTATTATTATTATCGCTTTAAATGTTATTATTATTCTTATTACTATTACTATTATCCCTATTCCTCTTGTCTTTATCCTTATAACTATTATTATTATCCTTATTATTATTATTATTATCGCGATAACTGTTATTATTATCCTTATTACTATTATTATTATCGCTATAACTGTTATTATTATGCTTATTCTATTGTTAGTATCCCTATTACTCTTGTCTATATCCTTATAACTATTATTATTATCGCTATAACTGTTATTATTATTCTTATTACTATTATTATTATCGCTATAACTGTTATTACTATTCTTATTACTATTACTATTATCCCTATTCCTCTTGTCTTTAACCTTATAACTATTATTATTATCCTTATTATTATCCTTATTATCGCTATAACTGTTATTATTATCCTTATTACTATTATTATTATCGCTATAACTGTTATTATTATTCTTATTACTATTATTATTATCGCTATAACTGTTATTATTATTCTTATTACTATTACTATTATCGCTATAACTGTTATTGTTATCCTTAATACTATTATTATTATCGCTATAACTGTTATTATTATCCTTAATACTATTATTATTATCGCTATAACTGTTATTATTATTCTTGTTACTATTATTACTATCCCTATTCCTCTTGTCTTTATCCTTATAACTATTATTATTATCCTTATTATTATCCTTATTATCGCTATAACTGTTATTATTATCCTTATTACTATTATTATTATCGCTATAACTGTTATTGCTATTCTTGTCACTATTATTACTGTCCGTATTACTCTTGCCTTTATCCTTAATACTATTATTATTATCGCTATAACTGTTATTATTATTCTTGTTACTATTATTATTATCCCTATTCCTCTTGTCTTTCTCCTTATAACTATTATTATTATCGCTATAACTATTATTATTATCCTTATTCTTATCCTTATTATCGCTATAACTGTTATTATTATCCTTATTACTATTATTATTATCGCTATAACTGTTATTATTATGCTTATTCTATTGTTACTATCCCTATTACTCTTGTCTATATCCTTATAACTATTATTATTATCCTTATTATTATTATTATTATCGCTTTAACTGTTATTATTATTCTTATTACTATCATTATTATCGCTATAACTGTTATTATTATTCTTGTTAGTATTATTATTATCCCTATTCCTCTTGTCTTTCTCCTTATAACTATTATTATTATCGCTATAACTGTTATTATTATCCTTAATACTATTACTGTTATCGCTATAACTGTTATTATTATCCTTAATACTATTATTATTATTGCTATAACTGTTATTATTATTCTTATTACTATTATTATTATCGCTTTAACTGTTATTATTACTCTTATTACTATCATTATTATCGCTATAACTGTTATTATTATTCTTATTACTATTACTATTATCGCTATAACTGTTATTGTTATCCTTAATACTATTATTATTATCGCTATAACTGTTATTATTATCCTTAATACTATTATTATTATCGCTATAACTGTTATTATTATTCTTACTACTATTATTATTATCGCTTTAAATGTTATTATTATTCTTATTACTATTACTATTATCCCTATTCCTCTTGTCTTTATCCTTATAACTATTATTATTATCCTTATTATTATTATTATTATCGCGATAACTGTTATTATTATCCTTATTACTATTATTATTATCGCTATAACTGTTATTATTATGCTTATTCTATTGTTAGTATCCCTATTACTCTTGTCTATATCCTTATAACTATTATTATTATCGCTATAACTGTTATTATTATTCTTATTATTATCCTTATTATCGCTATAACTGTTATTATTATCCTTATTACTATTATTATTATCGCTATAACTGTTATTATTATGCTTATTCTATTGTTACTATCCCTAATACTCTTGTCTATATCCTTATAACTATTATTATTATCCCTATTATTAATATTATTATTATCGCTTTAACTGTTATTATTATTCTTATTACTATCATTATTATCGCTATAACTGTTATTATTATTCTTGTTACTATTATTATTATCCCTATTCCTCTTGTCCTTCTCCTTATAACTATTATTATTATCGCTATAACTGTTATTATTATCCTTAATACTATTACTGTTATCGCTATAACTGTTATTATTATCCTTAATACTATTATTATTATCGCTATAACTGTTATTATTATCCTTATTACTATTATTATTATCGCTATAACTGTTATTATTATTCATGTTACTATTATTACTGTCCGTATTACTCTAGCCTTTATCGTTAATACTATTATTATTATCGCTATAACTGTTATTATTATCCTTATTACTATTATTATTATCGCGATAACTGTTATTATTATCGCTATAACTGTTATTATTATGCTTATTCTATTGTTAGTATCCCTATTACTCTTGTCTATATCCTTATAACTATTATTATTATCGCTATAACTGTTATTATTATTCTTATTATTATCCTTATTATCGCTATAACTGTTATTATTATCCTTATTACTATTATTATTATCGCTATAACTGTTATTATTATGCTTATTCTATTGTTACTATCCCTAATACTCTTGTCTATATCCTTATAACTATTATTATTATCCCTATTATTAATATTATTATTATCGCTTTAACTGTTATTATTATTCTTATTACTATCATTATTATCGCTATAACTGTTATTATTATTCTTGTTACTATTATTATTATCCCTATTCCTCTTGTCCTTCTCCTTATAACTATTATTATTATCGCTATAACTGTTATTATTATCCTTAATACTATTACTGTTATCGCTATAACTGTTATTATTATCCTTAATACTATTATTATTATCGCTATAACTGTTATTATTATTCTTATTACTATTATTATTATCGCTTTAACTGTTATTATTACTCTTATTACTATCATTATTATCGCTATAACTGTTATTATTATTCTTATTACTATTACTATTATCGCTATAACTGTTATTGTTATCCTTAATACTATTATTATTATCGCTATAACTGTTATTATTATCCTTAATACTATTATTATTATCGCTATAACTGTTATTATTATTCTTATTACTATTATTATTATCGCTTTAAATGTTATTATTATTCTTATTACTATTACTATTATCCCTATTCCTCTTGTCTTTATCCTTATAACTATTATTATTATCCTTATTATTATCCTTATTATCGCTATAACTGTTATTATTATCCTTATTACTATTATTATTATCGCTATAACTGTTATTGCTATTCTTGTTACTATTATTACTGTCCGTATTACTCTTGCCTTTATCCTTAATACTATTATTATTATCGCTATAACTGTTATTATTATTCTTGTTACTATTATTATTATCCCTATTCCTCTTATCTTTCTCCTTATAACTATTATTATTATCGCTATAACTATTATTATTATCCTTATTATTATCCTTATTATCGCTATAACTGTTATTATTATCCTTATTACTATTATTATTATCGCTATAACTGTTATTATTATGCTTATTCTATTGTTACTATCCCTATTACTCTTGTCTATATCCTTATAACTATTATTATTATCCTTACTATTATTATTATTATCGCTTTAACTGTTATTATTATTCTTATTACTATCATTATTATCGCTATAACTGTTATTATTATTCTTGTTACTATTATTATTATCCCTATTCCTCTTGTCTTTCTCCTTATAACTATTATTATTATCGCTATAACTGTTATTATTATCCTTAATACTATTACTGTTATCGCTATAACTGTTATTATTATCCTTAATACTATTATTATTATCGCTATAACTGTTATTATTATTCTTATTACTATTATTATTATCGCTTTAACTGTTATTATTACTCTTATTACTATCATTATTATCGCTATAAGTGTTATTATTATTCTTATTACTATTACTATTATCGCTATAACTGTTATTGTTATCCCTAATACTATTATTATTATCGCTATAACTGTTATTATTATCCTTAATACTATTATTATTATCGCTATAACTGTTATTATTATTCTTATTACTATTATTATTATCGCTTTAAATGTTATTATTATTCTTATTACTATTACTATTATCCCTATTCCTCTTGTCTTTATCCTTATAACTATTATTATTATCCTTATTATTATTATTATTATCGCGATAACTGTTATTATTATCCTTATTACTATTATTATTATCGCTATAACTGTTATTATTATGCTTATTCTATTGTTAGTATCCCTATTACTCTTGTCTATATCCTTATAACTATTATTATTATCGCTATAACTGTTATTATTATTCTTATTACTATTATTATTATCGCTATAACTGTTATTACTATTCTTATTACTATTACTATTATCCCTATTCCTCTTGTCTTTAACCTTATAACTATTATTATTATCCTTATTATTATCCTTATTATCGCTATAACTGTTATTATTATCCTTATTACTATTATTATTATCGCTATAACTGTTATTATTATTCTTATTACTATTATTATTATCGCTATAACTGTTATTATTATTCTTATTACTATTACTATTATCGCTATAACTGTTATTGTTATCCTTAATACTATTATTATTATCGCTATAACTGTTATTATTATCCTTAATACTATTATTATTATCGCTATAACTGTTATTATTATTCTTGTTACTATTATTACTATCCCTATTCCTCTTGTCTTTATCCTTATAACTATTATTATTATCCTTATTATTATCCTTATTATCGCTATAACTGTTATTATTATCCTTATTACTATTATTATTATCGCTATAACTGTTATTGCTATTCTTGTTACTATTATTACTGTCCGTATTACTCTTGCCTTTATCCTTAATACTATTATTATTATCGCTATAACTGTTATTATTATTCTTGTTACTATTATTATTATCCCTATTCCTCTTGTCTTTCTCCTTATAACTATTATTATTATCGCTATAACTATTATTATTATCCTTATTATTATCCTTATTATCGCTATAACTGTTATTATTATCCTTATTACTATTATTATTATCGCTATAACTGTTATTATTATGCTTATTCTATTGTTACTATCCCTATTACTCTTGTCTATATCCTTATAACTATTATTATTATCCTTATTATTATTATTATTATCGCTTTAACTGTTATTATTATTCTTATTACTATCATTATTATCGCTATAACTGTTATTATTATTCTTGTTAGTATTATTATTATCCCTATTCCTCTTGTCTTTATCCTTATAACTATTATTATTATCCTTATTATTATTATTATTATCGCGATAACTGTTATTATTATCCTTATTACTATTATTATTATCGCTATAACTGTTATTATTATGCTTATTCTATTGTTACTATCCCTAATACTCTTGTCTATATCCTTATAACTATTATTATTATCCCTATTATTAATATTATTATTATCGCTTTAACTGTTATTATTATTCTTATTACTATCATTATTATCGCTATAACTGTTATTATTATTCTTGTTACTATTATTATTATCCCTATTCCTCTTGTCCTTCTCCTTATAACTATTATTATTATCGCTATAACTGTTATTATTATCCTTAATACTATTACTGTTATCGCTATAACTGTTATTATTATCCTTAATACTATTATTATTATCGCTATAACTGTTATTATTATTCTTATTACTATTATTATTATCGCTTTAACTGTTATTATTACTCTTATTACTATCATTATTATCGCTATAACTGTTATTATTATTCTTATTACTATTACTATTATCGCTATAACTGTTATTGTTATCCTTAATACTATTATTATTATCGCTATAACTGTTATTATTATCCTTAATACTATTATTATTATCGCTATAACTGTTATTATTATTCTTATTACTATTATTATTATCGCTTTAAATGTTATTATTATTCTTATTACTATTACTATTATCCCTATTCCTCTTGTCTTTATCCTTATAACTATTATTATTATCCTTATTATTATCCTTATTATCGCTATAACTGTTATTATTATCCTTATTACTATTATTATTATCGCTATAACTGTTATTGCTATTCTTGTTACTATTATTACTGTCCGTATTACTCTTGCCTTTATCCTTAATACTATTATTATTATCGCTATAACTGTTATTATTATTCTTGTTACTATTATTATTATCCCTATTCCTCTTGTCTTTCTCCTTATAACTATTATTATTATCCTTATTATTATCCTTATTATCGCTATAACTGTTATTATTATCCTTATTACTATTATTATTATCGCTATAACTGTTATTATTATGCTTATTCTATTGTTACTATCCCTATTACTCTTGTCTATATCCTTATAACTATTATTATTATCCTTACTATTATTATTATTATCGCTTTAACTGTTATTATTATTCTTATTACTATCATTATTATCGCTATAACTGTTATTATTATTCTTGTTACTATTATTATTATCCCTATTCCTCTTGTCTTTCTCCTTATAACTATTATTATTATCGCTATAACTGTTATTATTATCCTTAATACTATTACTGTTATCGCTATAACTGTTATTATTATCCTTAATACTATTATTATTATCGCTATAACTGTTATTATTATTCTTATTACTATTATTATTATCGCTTTAACTGTTATTATTACTCTTATTACTATCATTATTATCGCTATAACTGTTATTATTATTCTTATTACTATTACTATTATCGCTATAACTGTTATTGTTATCCTTAATACTATTATTATTATCGCTATAACTGTTATTATTATCCTTAATACTATTATTATTATCGCTATAACTGTTATTATTATTCTTATTACTATTATTATTATCGCTTTAAATGTTATTATTATTCTTATTACTATTACTATTATCCCTATTCCTCTTGTCTTTATCCTTATAACTATTATTATTATCCTTATTATTATTATTATTATCGCGATAACTGTTATTATTATCCTTATTACTATTATTATTATCGCTATAACTGTTATTATTATGCTTATTCTATTGTTAGTATCCCTATTGCTCTTGTCTATATCCTTATAACTATTATTATTATCGCTATAACTGTTATTATTATTCTTATTACTATTATTATTATCGCTATAACTGTTATTACTATTCTTATTACTATTACTATTATCCCCATTCCTCTTGTCTTTAACCTATAACTATTATTATTATCCTTATTATTATCCTTATTATCGCTATAACTGTTATTATTATCCTTATTACTATTATTATTATCGCTATAACTGTTATTATTATGCTTATTCTATTGTTACTATCCCTATTACTCTTGTCTATATCCTTATAACTATTATTATTATCCTTATTATTATTATTATTATCGCTTAACTGTTATTATTATTCTTATTACTATCATTATTATCGCTATAACTGTTACTATTATTCTTGTTACTATTATTATTATCCCTATTCCTCTTGTCTTTCTCCTTATAACTATTATTATTATCGCTATAACTGTTATTATTATCCTTAATACTATTATTATTATCGCTGTAACTGTTATTATTATTCTTATTACTATTATTATTATCGCTTTAACTGTTATTATTATTCTTATTACTATTATTATTATCCCTATTCCTCTTGTCCTTATCCTTATAACTATTATTATTATCCTAATTATTATTATTATTATTACTATTATCGCTTTAACTGTTATTATTATTCTTATTACTATTATTATTATCGCTACAACTGTTATTATTATGCTTATTCTATTGTTACTATCGCTATTACTCTTGTTTATATCCTTATAACTATTATTATTATCCTTATTACTATTATTATTATCGCTATAACTGTTATTATTATTCATGTTACTATTATTACTGTCCGTATTACTCTTGCCTTTATCCTTAATACTATTATTATTATCGCTATAACTGTTATTATTATTCTTGTTACTATTACTATTATCCCTATTCCTCTTGTCTTTCTCCTTATAACTATTATTATTATCGCTATAACTGTTATTATTATCCTTAATACTATTATTATTATCGCTGTAACTGTTATTATTATTCTTATTACTATTATTATTATCGCTTTAACTGTTATTATTATTCTTATTACTATTATTATTATCCCTATTCCTCTTGTCCTTATCCTTATAACTATTATTATTATCCTAATTATTATTTTTATTATTACTATTATCGCTTTAACTGTTATTATTATTCTTATTACTATTATTATTATCGCTATAACTGTTATTATTATTCTTATTACTATTACTATTATCCCTATTCCTCTTGTCTTTTTCCTCATAACTATTATTATTATCCTTATTATTATTATTATTATTATCGCTATAACTGTTATTATTATTCTCATTACTATTACTATTATCCCTATTCCTCTTTTCTTTATCCTTATAACTATTATTATTATCCTTATTATTATTATTATTATCGCTATAACTGTTATTATTATCCTTATTACTATTATCATTATCGCTATAACTGTTATTATTATGCTTATTCTATTGTTACTATCCCTATTACTCTTGTCTATATCCTTTTAACTATTATTATTATCGCTATAACTGTTATTATAATTCTTATTACTATTACTATTATCCCTATTCCTCTTGGCTTTATCCTTATAACTATTATTATTATCGCTATAACTGTTATTATTATTCTTTTTACTAATACTATAATCCTATTCCTCTTGTATTTATCCTTATAACTATTATTATTATCCTTATTATTATTATTATTATCGCTATAACTGTTATTATTATCCTTATTCTATTGTTACTATCCCTATTACTCTTGTCTATATACTTATAACTATTATTATTATCCTTATTACTATTATTATTATCGCTATAAGTGTTATTATTATTCTTGTTACTATTATTACTGTCCGTATTACTCTTGCCTTTATCCTTAATACTATTATTATTCTTGTTACTATTATTATTATCCCTATTGCTCTTGTCTTTCTCCTTATAACTATTGTTATTATCGCTATAACTATTATTATTATCCTTATTATTATTATTATTATCGCTATAACTGTTATTATTATCCTTATTACTATTATTATTATCGCTATAACTTTTATTATTATTCTTATTACTATTACTATTATCCCTGTTCCTCTTGTCTTTATCCTTATAACTATTATTATTATCCTCTTTATTATTATTATTATCGCTATAACTGTTATTATTATGCTTATTCTATTGTTACTATCCCTATTACTCTTGTCTATATCCTTATAACTATTATTATTATCCTTATTACTATTATTTTTATGGCTATAACTGTTATTATTATCCTTATTACTATTACTATTATCCCTATTCCTCTTGTCTTTATCCTTATAGCTATTATTATTATCGCTATAACTGTTATTATTATGCTTATTCTATTGTTACTATCCCTATTATCTTGTCTATATCCTTATAACTATTATTATTATTCTTATTACTATTATTATTATTGCTATAACTGTTATTATTATTCTTGTTACTATTATTACTGTCCGTATTACTCTTGCCTTTATCCTTAATACTATTATTATTATCGCTATAACTGTTATTATTATCCTTAATACTATTATTATTATCGCTATAACTGTTATTATTATTCTTGTTACTATTATTACTGTCCGTATTACTCTTGCCTTTATCCTTAATACTATTATTATTAACGCCATAACTGTTATTATTATTCTTATCACTATTATTGTTATCCCTATTCCTCTTGTCTTTCTCCTTATAACTATTATTATTATCGCTATAACTGTTATTATTATCCTTAATACAATTATTATTATCGCTGTAACTGTTATTATTATTCTTATTACTATTATTATTATCGCTTTAACTGTTATTATTATTCTTATTACTATTATTATTATCGCTATAACTGTTATTCTTATGCTTATTCTATTGTTACTATCCCTATTATCTTGTCTATATACTTATAACTATTATTATTATCCTTATTACTATTATTATTATCGCTATAACTGTTATTATTATTCTTGTTACTATTACTATTATCCCTATTCCTCTTGTCTTTATCCTTAAAACTATTATTATTATCCTTATTATTATTATTATTATTATTATCGCTATAACTGTTATTATTATCCTTATTGCTATTATTATTATCGCTATAACTGTTATTATTATTCTTATTACTATTACTATTATCCCTGTTCCTCTTGTATTTATCCTTATGACTATTATTATTATCCTTATTGTTATTATTATTATCGCTATAACTGTTATTATTATTATCCTTATTACTATTATTATTATCGCTATAACTGTTATTATTATTCTTATTACTATTATTATTATCGCTATAACTGTTATTATTATTCTTATTACTATTACTATTATCGCTATAACTGTTATTGTTATCCTTAATACTATTATTATTATCGCTATAACTGTTATTATTATCCTTAATACTATTATTATTATCGCTATAACTGTTATTATTATTCTTGTTACTATTATTTTTATCCCTATTCCTCTTGTCTTTATCCTTATAACTATTATTATTATCCTTATTATTATCCTTATTATCGCTATAACTGTTATTATTATCCTTATTACTATTATTATTATCGCTAGAACTGTTATTGCTATTCTTGTTACTATTATTACTGTCCGTATTACTCTTGCCTTTATCCTTAATACTATTATTATTATCGCTATAACTGTTATTATTATTCTTGTTACTATTATTATTATCCCTATTCCTCTTGTCTTTCTCCTTATAACTATTATTATTATCGCTATAACTATTATTATTATCCTTATTATTATCCTTATTATCGCTATAACTGTTATTATTATCCTTATTACTATTATTATTATCGCTATAACTGTTATTATTATTCTTATTACTATTATTATTATCGCTTTAACTGTTATTATTACTCTTATTACTATCATTATTATCGCTATAACTGTTATTATTATTCTTATTACTATTACTATTATCGCTATAACTGTTATTGTTATCCTTAATACTATTATTATTATCGCTATAACTGTTATTATTATCCTTAATACTATTATTATTATCGCTATAACTGTTATTATTATTCTTATTACTATTATTATTATCGCTTTAAATGTTATTATTATTCTTATTACTATTACTATTATCCCTATTCCTCTTGTCTTTATCCTTATAACTATTATTATTATCCTTATTATTATTATTATTATCGCTATAACTGTTATTATTATCCCTATTACTATTATTATTATCGCTACAACTGTTATTATTATGCTTATTCTATGGTTACTATCCCTATTACTCTTGTTTATATCCTTATAACTATTATTATTATCCTTATTACTATTATTATTATCGCTATAACTGTTATTATTATTCATGTTACTATTATTACTGTCCGTATTACTCTTGCCTTTATCCTTAATACTATTATTATTATCGCTATAACTGTTATTATTATTCTTGTTACTATTACTATTATCCCTATTCCTCTTGTCTTTCTCCTTATAACTATTATTATTATCGCTATAACTGTTATTATTATCCTTAATACTATTATTATTATCGCTGTAACTGTTATTATTATTCTTATTACTATTATTATTATCGCTTTAACTGTTATTATTATTCTTATTACTATTATTATTATCCCTATTCCTCTTGTCCTTATCCTTATAACTATTATTATTATCCTAATTATTATTATTATTATTACTATTATCGCTTTAATTGTTATTATTATTCTTATTACTATTATTATTATCGCTATAACTGTTATTATTATTCTTATTACTATTACTATTATCCCTATTCCTCTTGTCTTTTTCCTCATAACTATTATTATTATCCTTATTATTATTATTATTATTATCGCTATAACTGTTATTATTATTCTCATTACTATTACTATTATCCCTATTCCTCTTTTCTTTATCCTTATAACTATTATTATTATCCTTATTATTATTATTATTATCGCTATAACTGTTATTATTATCCTTATTACTATTATCATTATCGCTATAACTGTTATTAATATGCTTATTCTATTGTTACTATCCCTATTACTCTTGTCTATATCCTTTTAACTATAATTATTATCGCTATAACTGTTATTATAATTCTTATTACTATTACTATTATCCCTGTTCCTCTTGTCTTTATCCTTATAACTATTATTATTATCCTCTTTATTATTATTATTATCGCTATAACTGTTATTATTATGCTTATTCTATTGTTACTATCCCTATTACTCTTGTCTATATCCTTATAACTATTATTATTATCCTTATTACTATTATTTTTATGGCTATAACTGTTATTATTATCCTTATTACTATTACTATTATCCCTATTCCTATTGTCTTTATCCTTATAGCTATTATTATTATCGCTATAACTGTTATTATTATGCTTATTCTATTGTTACTATCCCTATTATCTTGTCTATATCCTTATAACTATTATTATTATTCTTATTACTATTATTATTATCGCTATAACTGTTATTATTATTCTTGTTACTATTATTACTGTCCGTATTACTCTTGCCTTTATCCTTAATACTATTATTATTATCGCTATAACTGTTACTATTATCCTTAATACTATTATTATTATCGCTATAACTGTTATTATTATTCTTGTTACTATTATTACTGTCCGTATTACTCTTGCCTTTATCCTTAATACTATTATTATTAACGCCATAACTGTTATTATTATTCTTATCACTATTATTGTTATCCCTATTCCTCTTGTCTTTCTCCTTATAACTATTATTATTATCGCTATAACTGTTATTATTATTCTTATTACTATTATTATTATCGCTTTAACTGTTATTATTATTCTTATTACTATTATTATTATCGCTATAACTGTTATTCTTATGCTTATTCTATTGTTACTATCCCTATTATCTTGTCTATATACTTATAACTATTATTATTATCCTTATTACTATTATTATTATCGCTATAACTGTTATTATTATTCTTATTACTATTACTATTATCCCTATTCCTCTTGTCTTTACCCTTAAAACTATTATTATTATCCTTATTATTATTATTATTATTATTATCGCTATAACTGTTATTATTATCCTTATTGCTATTATTATTATCGCTATAACTGTTATTATTATTCTTATTACTATTACTATTATCCCTGTTCCTCTTGTATTTATCCTTATGACTATTATTATTATCCTTATTACTATTATTATTATCGCTATAACTGTTATTATTATTCTTATTACTATTATTATTATCGCTATAACTGTAATTATTATTCTTATTACTATTACTATTATCGCTATAACTGTTATTGTTATCCTTAATACTATTATTATTATCGCTATAACTGTTATTATTATCCTTAATACTATTATTATTATCGCTATAACTGTTATTATTATTCTTGTTACTATTATTATTATCCCTATTCCTCTTGTCTTTATCCTTATAACTATTATTATTATCCTTATTATTATCCTTATTATCGCTATAACTGTTATTATTATCCTTAATACTATTATTATTATCGCTATAACTGTTATTATTATTCTTGTTACTATTATTATTATCCCTATTCCTCTTGTCTTTATCCTTATAACTATTATTATTATCCTTATTATTATCCTTATTATCGCTATAACTGTTATTATTATCCTTATTACTATTATTATTATCGCTATAACTGTTATTGCTATTCTTGTTACTATTATTACTGTCCGTATTACTCTTGCCTTTATCCTTAATACTATTATTATTATCGCTATAACTGTTATTATTATACTTGTTACTATTATTATTATCCCTATTCCTCTTGTCTTTCTCCTTATAACTATTATCATTATCGCTATAACTATTATTATTATCCTTATTATTATCCTTATTATCGCTATAACTGTTATTATTATCCTTATTACTATTATTATTATCGCTATAACTGTTATTATTATGCTTATTCTATTGTTACTATCCCTATTACTCTTGTCTATATCCTTATAACTATTATTATTATCCTTATTATTATTATTATTATCGCTTTAACTGTTATTATTATTCTTATTACTATCATTATTATCGCTATAACTGTTATTATTATTCTTGTTACTATTATTATTATCCCTATTCCTCTTGTCTTCCTCCTTATAACTATTATTATTATCGCTATAACTGTTATTATTATCCTTAATACTATTACTGTTATCGCTATAACTGTTATTATTATCCTTAATACTATTATTATTATCGCTATAACTGTTATTATTATCCTTATTACTATTATTATTATCGCTATAACTGTTATTATTATTCTTGTTACTATTATTACTGTCCGTATTACTCTTGCCTTTATCCTTAATAATATTATTATTCTTGTTACTATTATTATTATCCCTATTCCTCTTGTCTTTCTCCTTATAACTATTGTTATTATCGCTATAACTATTATTATTATCCTTATTATTATTATTATTATCGCTATAACTGTTATTATTATCCTTATTACTATTATTATTATCGCTATAACTTTTATTATTATTCTTATTACTATTACTATTATCCCCATTCCTCTTGTCTTTATCCTTTAACTATTATTATTATGCTTATTATTATTATTATTATCGCTATAACTGTTATTATTATCCTTATTACTATTATTATTATCGCTATAACTGTTATTATTATTCTTATTACTATTATTATTATCGCTATAATTTTTATTATTATTCTTATTACTATTACTATTATCCCTGTTCCTCTTTTCTTTATCCTTATAACTATTATTATTATCCTTATTATTATTATTATTATCGCTATAACTGTTATTATTATCCTTATTACTATTATCATTATCGCTATAACTGTTATTATTATGCTTATTCTATTGTTACTATCCCTATTACTCTTGTCTATATCCTTATAACTATTATTATTATCGCTATAACTGTTATTATTATTCTTATTACTATTACTATTATCGCTATAACTGTTATTATTATTCTTATTACTATTACTATAATCCTATTCCTCTTGTCTTTATCCTTATAACTATTATTATTATTATCGCTATAACTGTTATTATTATGCTTATTCTATTGTTACTATCCCTATTACTCTTGTCTATATCCTTATAACTATTATTATTATCGCTATAACTGTTATTATAATTCTTATTACTATTACTATTATCCCTATTCCTCTTGTCTTTATCCTTATAACTATTATTATTATCGCTATAACTGTTATTATTATCCTTATTACTATTATTATTATCGCTATAACTGTTATTATTATCCTTATTACTATTATTATTATCGCTATAACTGTTATTATTATGCTTATTCTATTGTTACTATCCCTATTATCTTGTCTATATCATTATAACTATTATTATTATCCTTATTACTATTATTATTATCCTTATTACTATTATTATTATCGCTATAACTGTTATTATTATTCATGTTACTATTATTACTGTCCGTATTACTCTAGCCTTTATCGTTAATACTATTATTATTATCGCTATAACTGTTATTATTATCCTTATTACTATTATTATTATCGCTATAACTGTTATTATTATGCTTATTCTATTGTTACTATCCTTATTACTCTTGCCTATATCCTTATAACTATTATTATTATCGCTATAACTGTTATTATTATCCTTATTACTATTACTATTATCCCTATTCCTCTTGTCTTTATCCTTATAGCTATTATTATTATCGCTATAACTGTTATTATTATGCTTATTCTATTGTTACTATCCCTATTATCTTGTCTATATCCTTATAACTATTATTATTATTCTTATTACTATTATTATTATCGCTATAACTGTTATTATTATTCTTGTTACTATTATTACTGTCCGTATTACTCTTACCTTTATCCTTAATACTATTATTATTATCGCTATAACTGTTATTATTATCCTTAATACTATTATTATTATCGCTATAACTGTTATTATTATTCTTATTACTATTATTATTATCGCTTTAACTGTTATTATTATTCTTATTACTATTATTATTATCGCTTTAAATGTTATTATTATTCTTATTACTATTACTATTATCCCTATTCCTCTTGTCTTTATCCTTATAACTATTATTATTATCCTTATTACTATTATTATTATCGCTATAACTGTTATTATTATTCTTATTACTATTATTATTATCGCTATAACTGTTATTATTATTCTTATTACTATTACTATTATCGCTATAACTGTTATTGTTATCCTTAATACTATTATTATTATCGCTATAACTGTTATTATTATTCTTATTACTATTATTATTATCGCTTTAACTGTTATTATTACTCTTATTACTATCATTATTATCGCTATAACTGTTATTATTATTCTTATTACTATTACTATTATCGCTATAACTGTTATTGTTATCCTTAATACTATTATTATTATCGCTATAACTGTTATTATTATCCTTAATACTATTATTATTATCGCTATAACTGTTATTATTATTCTTATTACTATTATTATTATCGCTTTAAATGTTATTATTATTCTTATTACTATTACTATTATCCCTATTCCTCTTGTCTTTATCCTTATAACTATTATTATTATCCTTATTATTATCCTTATTATCGCTATAACTGTTATTATTATCCTTATTACTATTATTATTATCGCTATAACTGTTATTGCTATTCTTGTTACTATTATTACTGTCCGTATTACTCTTGCCTTTATCCTTAATACTATTATTATTATCGCTATAACTGTTATTATTATTCTTGTTACTATTATTATTATCCCTATTCCTCTTGTCTTTCTCCTTATAACTATTATTATTATCCTTATTATTATCCTTATTATCGCTATAACTGTTATTATTATCCTTATTGCTATTATTATTATCGCTATAACTGTTATTATTATGCTTATTCTATTGTTACTATCCCTATTACTCTTGTCTATATCCTTATAACTATTATTATTATCCTTACTATTATTATTATTATCGCTTTAACTGTTATTATTATTCTTATTACTATCATTATTATCGCTATAACTGTTATTATTATTCTTGTTACTATTATTATTATCCCTATTCCTCTTGTCTTTCTCCTTATAACTATTATTATTATCGCTATAACTGTTATTATTATCCTTAATACTATTACTGTTATCGCTATAACTGTTATTATTATCCTTAATACTATTATTATTATCGCTATAACTGTTATTATTATTCTTATTACTATTATTATTATCGCTTTAACTGTTATTATTACTCTTATTACTATCATTATTATCGCTATAACTGTTATTATTATTCTTATTACTATTACTATTATCGCTATAACTGTTATTGTTATCCTTAATACTATTATTATTATCGCTATAACTGTTATTATTATCCTTAATACTATTATTATTATCGCTATAACTGTTATTATTATTCTTATTACTATTATTATTATCGCTTTAAATGTTATTATTATTCTTATTACTATTACTATTATCCCTATTCCTCTTGTCTTTATCCTTATAACTATTATTATTATCCTTATTATTATTATTATTATCGCTTAACTGTTATTATTATTCTTATTACTATCATTATTATCGCTATAACTGTTACTATTATTCTTGTTACTATTATTATTATCCCTATTCCTCTTGTCTTTCTCCTTATAACTATTATTATTATCGCTATAACTGTTATTATTATCCTTAATACTATTATTATTATCGCTGGAACTGTTATTATTATTCTTATTACTATTATTATTATCGCTTTAACTGTTATTATTATTCTTATTACTATTATTATTATCCCTATTCCTCTTGTCCTTATCCTTATAACTATTATTATTATCCTAATTATTATTATTATTATTACTATTATCGCTTTAACTGTTATTATTATTCTTATTACTATTATTATTATCGCTACAACTGTTATTATTATGCTTATTCTATTGTTACTATCGCTATTACTCTTGTTTATATCCTTATAACTATTATTATTATCCTTATTACTATTATTATTATCGCTATAACTGTTATTATTATTCATGTTACTATTATTACTGTCCGTATTACTCTTGCCTTTATCCTTAATACTATTATTATTATCGCTATAACTGTTATTATTATTCTTGTTACTATTACTATTATCCCTATTCCTCTTGGCTTTATCCTTATAACTATTATTATTATCGCTATAACTGTTATTATTATTCTTTTTACTAATACTATAATCCTATTCCTCTTGTATTTATCCTTATAACTATTATTATTATCCTTATTATTATTATTATTATCGCTATAACTGTTATTATTATCCTTATTCTATTGTTACTATCCCTATTACTCTTGTCTATATACTTATAACTATTATTATTATCCTTATTACTATTATTATTATCGCTATAAGTGTTATTATTATTCTTGTTACTATTATTACTGTCCGTATTACTCTTGCCTTTATCCTTAATACTATTATTATTCTTGTTACTATTATTATTATCCCTATTGCTCTTGTCTTTCTCCTTATAACTATTGTTATTATCGCTATAACTATTATTATTATCCTTATTATTATTATTATTATCGCTATAACTGTTATTATTATCCTTATTACTATTATTATTATCGCTATAACTTTTATTATTATTCTTATTACTATTACTATTATCCCTGTTCCTCTTGTCTTTATCCTTATAACTATTATTATTATCCTCTTTATTATTATTATTATCGCTATAACTGTTATTATTATGCTTATTCTATTGTTACTATCCCTATTACTCTTGTCTATATCCTTATAACTATTATTATTATCCTTATTACTATTATTTTTATGGCTATAACTGTTATTATTATCCTTATTACTATTACTATTATCCCTATTCCTCTTGTCTTTATCCTTATAGCTATTATTATTATCGCTATAACTGTTATTATTATGCTTATTCTATTGTTACTATCCCTATTATCTTGTCTATATCCTTATAACTATTATTATTATTCTTATTACTATTATTATTATTGCTATAACTGTTATTATTATTCTTGTTACTATTATTACTGTCCGTATTACTCTTGCCTTTATCCTTAATACTATTATTATTATCGCTATAACTGTTATTATTATCCTTAATACTATTATTATTATCGCTATAACTGTTATTATTATTCTTGTTACTATTATTACTGTCCGTATTACTCTTGCCTTTATCCTTAATACTATTATTATTAACGCCATAACTGTTATTATTATTCTTATCACTATTATTGTTATCCCTATTCCTCTTGTCTTTCTCCTTATAACTATTATTATTATCGCTATAACTGTTATTATTATCCTTAATACAATTATTATTATCGCTGTAACTGTTATTATTATTCTTATTACTATTATTATTATCGCTTTAACTGTTATTATTATTCTTATTACTATTATTATTATCGCTATAACTGTTATTCTTATGCTTATTCTATTGTTACTATCCCTATTATCTTGTCTATATACTTATAACTATTATTATTATCCTTATTACTATTATTATTATCGCTATAACTGTTATTATTATTCTTGTTACTATTACTATTATCCCTATTCCTCTTGTCTTTATCCTTAAAACTATTATTATTATCCTTATTATTATTATTATTATTATTATCGCTATAACTGTTATTATTATCCTTATTGCTATTATTATTATCGCTATAACTGTTATTATTATTCTTATTACTATTACTATTATCCCTGTTCCTCTTGTATTTATCCATATGACTATTATTATTATCCTTATTGTTATTATTATTATCGCTATAACTGTTATTATTATTATCCTTATTACTATTATTATTATCGCTATAACTGTTATTATTATTCTTATTACTATTATTATTATCGCTATAACTGTTATTATTATTCTTATTACTATTACTATTATCGCTATAACTGTTATTGTTATCCTTAATACTATTATTATTATCGCTATAACTGTTATTATTATCCTTAATACTATTATTATTATCGCTATAACTGTTATTATTATTCTTGTTACTATTATTTTTATCCCTATTCCTCTTGTCTTTATCCTTATAACTATTATTATTATCCTTATTATTATCCTTATTATCGCTATAACTGTTATTATTATCCTTATTACTATTATTATTATCGCTAGAACTGTTATTGCTATTCTTGTTACTATTATTACTGTCCGTATTACTCTTGCCTTTATCCTTAATACTATTATTATTATCGCTATAACTGTTATTATTATTCTTGTTACTATTATTATTATCCCTATTCCTCTTGTCTTTCTCCTTATAACTATTATTATTATCGCTATAACTATTATTATTATCCTTATTATTATCCTTATTATCGCTATAACTGTTATTATTATCCTTATTACTATTATTATTATCGCTATAACTGTTATTATTATTCTTATTACTATTATTATTATCGCTTTAACTGTTATTATTACTCTTATTACTATCATTATTATCGCTATAACTGTTATTATTATTCTTATTACTATTACTATTATCGCTATAACTGTTATTGTTATCCTTAATACTATTATTATTATCGCTATAACTGTTATTATTATCCTTAATACTATTATTATTATCGCTATAACTGTTATTATTATTCTTATTACTATTATTATTATCGCTTTAAATGTTATTATTATTCTTATTACTATTACTATTATCCCTATTCCTCTTGTCTTTATCCTTATAACTATTATTATTATCCTTATTATTATTATTATTATCGCTATAACTGTTATTATTATCCCTATTACTATTATTATTATCGCTACAACTGTTATTATTATGCTTATTCTATGGTTACTATCCCTATTACTCTTGTTTATATCCTTATAACTATTATTATTATCCTTATTACTATTATTATTATCGCTATAACTGTTATTATTATTCATGTTACTATTATTACTGTCCGTATTACTCTTGCCTTTATCCTTAATACTATTATTATTATCGCTATAACTGTTATTATTATTCTTGTTACTATTACTATTATCCCTATTCCTCTTGTCTTTCTCCTTATAACTATTATTATTATCGCTATAACTGTTATTATTATCCTTAATACTATTATTATTATCGCTGTAACTGTTATTATTATTCTTATTACTATTATTATTATCGCTTTAACTGTTATTATTATTCTTATTACTATTATTATTATCCCTATTCCTCTTGTCCTTATCCTTATAACTATTATTATTATCCTAATTATTATTATTATTATTACTATTATCGCTTTAATTGTTATTATTATTCTTATTACTATTATTATTATCGCTATAACTGTTATTATTATTCTTATTACTATTACTATTATCCCTATTCCTCTTGTCTTTTTCCTCATAACTATTATTATTATCCTTATTATTATTATTATTATTATCGCTATAACTGTTATTATTATTCTCATTACTATTACTATTATCCCTATTCCTCTTTTCTTTATCCTTATAACTATTATTATTATCCTTATTATTATTATTATTATCGCTATAACTGTTATTATTATCCTTATTACTATTATCATTATCGCTATAACTGTTATTAATATGCTTATTCTATTGTTACTATCCCTATTACTCTTGTCTATATCCTTTTAACTATTATTATTATCGCTATAACTGTTATTATAATTCTTATTACTATTACTATTATCCCTGTTCCTCTTGTCTTTATCCTTATAACTATTATTATTATCCTCTTTATTATTATTATTATCGCTATAACTGTTATTATTATGCTTATTCTATTGTTACTATCCCTATTACTCTTGTCTATATCCTTATAACTATTATTATTATCCTTATTACTATTATTTTTATGGCTATAACTGTTATTATTATCCTTATTACTATTACTATTATCCCTATTCCTATTGTCTTTATCCTTATAGCTATTATTATTATCGCTATAACTGTTATTATTATGCTTATTCTATTGTTACTATCCCTATTATCTTGTCTATATCCTTATAACTATTATTATTATTCTTATTACTATTATTATTATCGCTATAACTGTTATTATTATTCTTGTTACTATTATTACTGTCCGTATTACTCTTGCCTTTATCCTTAATACTATTATTATTATCGCTATAACTGTTACTATTATCCTTAATACTATTATTATTATCGCTATAACTGTTATTATTATTCTTGTTACTATTATTACTGTCCGTATTACTCTTGCCTTTATCCTTAATACTATTATTATTAACGCCATAACTGTTATTATTATTCTTATCACTATTATTGTTATCCCTATTCCTCTTGTCTTTCTCCTTATAACTATTATTATTATCGCTATAACTGTTATTATTATTCTTATTACTATTATTATTATCGCTTTAACTGTTATTATTATTCTTATTACTATTATTATTATCGCTATAACTGTTATTCTTATGCTTATTCTATTGTTACTATCCCTATTATCTTGTCTATATACTTATAACTATTATTATTATCCTTATTACTATTATTATTATCGCTATAACTGTTATTATTATTCTTATTACTATTACTATTATCCCTATTCCTCTTGTCTTTACCCTTAAAACTATTATTATTATCCTTATTATTATTATTATTATTATTATCGCTATAACTGTTATTATTATCCTTATTGCTATTATTATTATCGCTATAACTGTTATTATTATTCTTATTACTATTACTATTATCCCTGTTCCTCTTGTATTTATCCTTATGACTATTATTATTATCCTTATTACTATTATTATTATCGCTATAACTGTTATTATTATTCTTATTACTATTATTATTATCGCTATAACTGTAATTATTATTCTTATTACTATTACTATTATCGCTATAACTGTTATTGTTATCCTTAATACTATTATTATTATCGCTATAACTGTTATTATTATCCTTAATACTATTATTATTATCGCTATAACTGTTATTATTATTCTTGTTACTATTATTATTATCCCTATTCCTCTTGTCTTTATCCTTATAACTATTATTATTATCCTTATTATTATCCTTATTATCGCTATAACTGTTATTATTATCCTTAATACTATTATTATTATCGCTATAACTGTTATTATTATTCTTGTTACTATTATTATTATCCCTATTCCTCTTGTCTTTATCCTTATAACTATTATTATTATCCTTATTATTATCCTTATTATCGCTATAACTGTTATTATTATCCTTATTACTATTATTATTATCGCTATAACTGTTATTGCTATTCTTGTTACTATTATTACTGTCCGTATTACTCTTGCCTTTATCCTTAATACTATTATTATTATCGCTATAACTGTTATTATTATACTTGTTACTATTATTATTATCCCTATTCCTCTTGTCTTTCTCCTTATAACTATTATCATTATCGCTATAACTATTATTATTATCCTTATTATTATCCTTATTATCGCTATAACTGTTATTATTATCCTTATTACTATTATTATTATCGCTATAACTGTTATTATTATGCTTATTCTATTGTTACTATCCCTATTACTCTTGTCTATATCCTTATAACTATTATTATTATCCTTATTATTATTATTATTATCGCTTTAACTGTTATTATTATTCTTATTACTATCATTATTATCGCTATAACTGTTATTATTATTCTTGTTACTATTATTATTATCCCTATTCCTCTTGTCTTCCTCCTTATAACTATTATTATTATCGCTATAACTGTTATTATTATCCTTAATACTATTACTGTTATCGCTATAACTGTTATTATTATCCTTAATACTATTATTATTATCGCTATAACTGTTATTATTATCCTTATTACTATTATTATTATCGCTATAACTGTTATTATTATTCTTGTTACTATTATTACTGTCCGTATTACTCTTGCCTTTATCCTTAATAATATTATTATTCTTGTTACTATTATTATTATCCCTATTCCTCTTGTCTTTCTCCTTATAACTATTGTTATTATCGCTATAACTATTATTATTATCCTTATTATTATTATTATTATCGCTATAACTGTTATTATTATCCTTATTACTATTATTATTATCGCTATAACTTTTATTATTATTCTTATTACTATTACTATTATCCCCATTCCTCTTGTCTTTATCCTTTAACTATTATTATTATGCTTATTATTATTATTATTATCGCTATAACTGTTATTATTATCCTTATTACTATTATTATTATCGCTATAACTGTTATTATTATTCTTATTACTATTATTATTATCGCTATAATTTTTATTATTATTCTTATTACTATTACTATTATCCCTGTTCCTCTTTTTTTTATCCTTATAACTATTATTATTATCCTTATTATTATTATTATTATCGCTATAACTGTTATTATTATCCTTATTACTATTATCATTATCGCTATAACTGTTATTATTATGCTTATTCTATTGTTACTATCCCTATTACTCTTGTCTATATCCTTATAACTATTATTATTATCGCTATAACTGTTATTATAATTCTTATTACTATTACTATTATCCCTATTCCTCTTGTCTTTATCCTTATAACTATTATTATTATCGCTATAACTGTTATTATTATCCTTATTACTATTATTATTATCGCTATAACTGTTATTATTATTCTTATTACTATTACTATTATCGCTATAACTGTTATTATTATTCTTATTACTATTACTATAATCCTATTCCTCTTGTCTTTATCCTTATAACTATTATTATTATTATCGCTATAACTGTTATTATTATGCTTATTCTATTGTTACTATCCCTATTACTCTTGTCTATATCCTTATAACTATTATTATTATCGCTATAACTGTTATTATAATTCTTATTACTATTACTATTATCCCTATTCCTCTTGTCTTTATCCTTATAACTATTATTATTATCGCTATAACTGTTATTATTATCCTTATTACTATTATTATTATCGCTATAACTGTTATTATTATCCTTATTACTATTATTATTATCGCTATAACTGTTATTATTATGCTTATTCTATTGTTACTATCCCTATTATCTTGTCTATATCATTATAACTATTATTATTATCCTTATTACTATTATTATTATCCTTATTACTATTATTATTATCGCTATAACTGTTATTATTATTCATGTTACTATTATTACTGTCCGTATTACTCTAGCCTTTATCGTTAATACTATTATTATTATCGCTATAACTGTTATTATTATCCTTATTACTATTATTATTATCGCTATAACTGTTATTATTATGCTTATTCTATTGTTACTATCCTTATTACTCTTGCCTATATCCTTATAACTATTATTATTATCGCTATAACTGTTATTATTATCCTTATTACTATTACTATTATCCCTATTCCTCTTGTCTTTATCCTTATAGCTATTATTATTATCGCTATAACTGTTATTATTATGCTTATTCTATTGTTACTATCCCTATTATCTTGTCTATATCCTTATAACTATTATTATTATTCTTATTACTATTATTATTATCGCTATAACTGTTATTATTATTCTTGTTACTATTATTACTGTCCGTATTACTCTTACCTTTATCCTTAATACTATTATTATTATCGCTATAACTGTTATTATTATCCTTAATACTATTATTATTATCGCTATAACTGTTATTATTATTCTTATTACTATTATTATTATCGCTTTAACTGTTATTATTATTCTTATTACTATTATTATTATCGCTTTAAATGTTATTATTATTCTTATTACTATTACTATTATCCCTATTCCTCTTGTCTTTATCCTTATAACTATTATTATTATCCTTATTACTATTATTATTATCGCTATAACTGTTATTATTATTCTTATTACTATTATTATTATCGCTATAACTGTTATTATTATTCTTATTACTATTACTATTATCGCTATAACTGTTATTGTTATCCTTAATACTATTATTATTATCGCTATAACTGTTATTACTATTCTTATTACTATTACTATTATCCCTATTCCTCTTGTCTTTAACCTTATAACTATTATTATTATCCTTATTATTATCCTTATTATCGCTATAACTGTTATTATTATCCTTATTACTATTATTATTATCGCTATAACTGTTATTATTATGCTTATTCTATTGTTACTATCCCTATCACTCTTGTCTATATCCTTATAACTATTATTATTATCCTTATTATTATTATTATTATCGCTTTAACTGTTATTATTATTCTTGTTACTATCATTATTATCGCTATAACTGTTATTATTATTCTTGTTACTATTATTATTATCCCTATTCCTCTTGTCTTTCTCCTTATAACTATTATTATTATCGCTATAACTGTTATTATTATCCTTAATACTATTACTGTTATCGCTATAACTGTTATTATTATCCTTAATTCTATTATTATTATCGCTATAACTGTTATTATTATTCTTATTACTATTATTATTATCGCTTTAACTGTTATTATTACTCTTATTACTATCATTATTATCGCTATAACTGTTATTATTATTCTTATTACTATTACTATTATCGTTATAACTGTTATTGTTATTCTTAATACTATTATTATTATCGCTATAACTGTTATTATTATCCTTAATACTATTATTATTATCCCCATTCCTCTTGTCTTTATCCTTTAACTATTATTATTATGCTTATTATTATTATTATTATCGCTATAACTGTTATTATTATCCTTATTACTATTATTATTATCGCTATAACTGTTATTATTATTCTTATTACTATTATTATTATCGCTATAATTTTTATTATTATTCTTATTACTATTACTATTATCCCTGTTCCTCTTTTCTTTATCCTTATAACTATTATTATTATCCTTATTATTATTATTATTATCGCTATAACTGTTATTATTATCCTTATTACTATTATCATTATCGCTATAACTGTTATTATTATGCTTATTCTATTGTTACTATCCCTATTACTCTTGTCTATATCCTTATAACTATTATTATTATCGCTATAACTGTTATTATAATTCTTATTACTATTACTATTATCCCTATTCCTCTTGTCTTTATCCTTATAACTATTATTATTATCGCTATAACTGTTATTATTATCCTTATTACTATTATTATTATCGCTATAACTGTTATTATTATTCTTATTACTATTACTATTATCGCTATAACTGTTATTATTATTCTTATTACTATTACTATAATCCTATTCCTCTTGTCGTTATCCTTATAACTATTATTATTATTATCGCTATAACTGTTATTATTATGCTTATTCTATTGTTACTATCCCTATTACTCTTGTCTATATCCTTATAACTATTATTTTTATCCTTATTACTATTATTATTATCGCTATAACTGTTATTATTATTCTTGTTACTATTATTACTGTCCGTATTACTCTTGCCTTCATCCTTAATACTATTATTATTATCGCTATAACTGTTATTATTATCCTTATTACTATTATTATTATCGCTATAACTGTTATTATTATGCTTATTCTATTGTTACTATCCCTATTATCTTGTCTATATCATTATAACTATTATTATTATCCTTATTACTATTATTATTATCCTTATTACTATTATTATTATCGCTATAACTGTTATTATTATTCATGTTACTATTATTACTGTCCGTATTACTCTAGCCTTTATCGTTAATACTATTATTATTATCGCTATAACTGTTATTATTATCCTTATTACTATTATTATTATCGCTATAACTGTTATTATTATGCTTATTCTATTGTTACTATCCTTATTACTCTTGCCTATATCCTTATAACTATTATTATTATCGCTATAACTGTTATTATTATCCTTATTACTATTACTATTATCCCTATTCCTCTTGTCTTTATCCTTATAGCTATTATTATTATCGCTATAACTGTTATTATTATGCTTATTCTATTGTTACTATCCCTATTATCTTGTCTATATCCTTATAACTATTATTATTATTCTTATTACTATTATTATTATCGCTATAACTGTTATTATTATTCTTGTTACTATTATTACTGTCCGTATTACTCTTACCTTTATCCTTAATACTATTATTATTATCGCTATAACTGTTATTATTATCCTTAATACTATTATTATTATCGCTATAACTGTTATTATTATTCTTATTACTATTATTATTACCGCTTTAACTGTTATTATTATTCTTATTACTATTATTATTATCGCTTTAAATGTTATTATTATTCTTATTACTATTACTATTATCCCTATTCCTCTTGTCTTTATCCTTATAACTATTATTATTATCCTTATTACTATTATTATTATCGCTATAACTGTTATTATTATTCTTATTACTATTATTATTATCGCTATAACTGTTATTATTATTCTTATTACTATTACTATTATCGCTATAACTGTTATTGTTATCCTTAATACTATTATTATTATCGCTATAACTGTTATTACTATTCTTATTACTATTACTATTATCCCTATTCCTCTTGTCTTTAACCTTATAACTATTATTATTATCCTTATTATTATCCTTATTATCGCTATAACTGTTATTATTATCCTTATTACTATTATTATTATCGCTATAACTGTTATTATTATGCTTATTCTATTGTTACTATCCCTATCACTCTTGTCTATATCCTTATAACTATTATTATTATCCTTATTATTATTATTATTATCGCTTTAACTGTTATTATTATTCTTGTTACTATCATTATTATCGCTATAACTGTTATTATTATTCTTGTTACTATTATTATTATCCCTATTCCTCTTGTCTTTCTCCTTATAACTATTATTATTATCGCTATAACTGTTATTATTATCCTTAATACTATTACTGTTATCGCTATAACTGTTATTATTATCCTTAATTCTATTATTATTATCGCTATAACTGTTATTATTATTCTTATTACTATTATTATTATCGCTTTAACTGTTATTATTACTCTTATTACTATCATTATTATCGCTATAACTGTTATTATTATTCTTATTACTATTACTATTATCGTTATAACTGTTATTGTTATCCTTAACACTATTATTATTATCGCTATAACTGTTATTATTATCCTTAATACTATTATTATTATCGCTATAACTGTTATTATTATTCTTATTACTATTATTATTATCGCTTTAAATGTTATTATTATTCTTATTACTATTACTATTATCCCTATTCCTCTTGTCTTTATCCTTATAACTATTATTATTATCCTTATTACTATTATTATTATCGCTATAACTGTTATTATTATTCTTATTACTATTATTATTATCGCTATAACTGTTATTATTATTCTTATTACTATTACTATTATCGCTATAACTGTTATTGTTATCCTTAATACTATTATTATTATCGCTATAACTGTTATTATTATCCTTAATACTATTATTATTATCGCTATAACTGTTATTATTATTCTTGTTACTATTATTATTATCCCTATTCCTCTTGTCTTTATCGTTATAACTATTATTATTATCGCTATAACTATTATTATTATCCTTATTATTATCCTTATTATCGCTATAACTGTTATTATTATTCTTATTACTATTATTATTATCGCTATAACTGTTATTACTATTCTTATTACTATTACTATTATCCCTATTCCTCTTGTCTTTAACCTTATAACTATTATTATAACTATTATTATTATCCTTATTATTATCCTTATTATCGCTATAACTGTTATTATTATCCTTATTACTATTATTATTATCGCTATAACTGTTATTATTATGCTTATTCTATTGTTACTATCCCTATCACTCTTGTCTATATCCTTATAACTATTATTATTATCCTTATTATTATTATTATTATCGCTTTAACTGTTATTATTATTCTTGTTACTATCATTATTATCGCTATAACTGTTATTATTATTCTTGTTACTATTATTATTATCCCTATTCCTCTTGTCTTTCTCCTTATAACTATTATTATTATCGCTATAACTGTTATTATTATCCTTAATACTATTACTGTTATCGCTATAACTGTTATTATTATCCTTAATTCTATTATTATTATCGCTATAACTGTTATTATTATTCTTATTACTATTATTATTATCGCTTTAACTGTTATTATTACTCTTATTACTATCATTATTATCGCTATAACTGTTATTATTATTCTTATTACTATTACTATTATCGTTATAACTGTTATTGTTATCCTTAATACTATTATTATTATCGCTATAACTGTTATTATTATCCATAATACTATTATTATTATCGCTATAACTGTTATTATTATTCTTATTACTATTATTATTATCGCTTTAAAATGTTATTATTATTCTTATTACTATTACTATTATCCCTATTCCTCTTGTCTTTATCCTTATAACTATTATTATTATCCTTATTACTATTATTATTATCGCTATAACTGTTATTATTATTCTTATTACTATTATTATTATCGCTATAACTGTTATTATTATTCTTATTACTATTACTATTATCGCTATAACTGTTATTGTTATCCTTAATACTATTATTATTATCGCTATAACTGTTATTATTATCCTTAATACTATTATTATTATCGCTATAACTGTTATTATTATTCTTGTTACTATTATTATTATCCCTATTCCTCTTGTCTTTATCGTTATAACTATTATTATTATCGCTATAACTATTATTATTATCCTTATTATTATCCCTTATTATCGCTATAACTGTTATTATTATCCTTATTACTATTATTATTATCGCTATAACTGTTATTATTATGCTTATTCTATTGTTACTATCCCTATTACTCTTGTCTATATCCTTATAACTATTATTATTATCCTTATTATTATTATTATTATCGCTTTAACTGTTATTATTATTCTTATTACTATCATTATTATCGCTATAACTGTTATTATTATTCTTGTTACTATTATTATTATCCCTATTCCTCTTGTCTTTCTCCTTATAACTATTATTATTATCGCTATAACTGTTATTATTATCCTTAATACTATTACTGTTATCGCTATAACTGTTATTATTATCCTTAATACTATTATTATTATCGCTATAACTGTTATTATTATTCTTATTACTGTTATTATTATCGCTTTAACTGTTATTATTACTCTTATTACTATCATTATTATCGCTATAACTGTTATTATTATTCTTATTACTATTACTATTATCGCTATAACTGTTATTGTTATCCTTAATACTATTATTATTATCGCTATAACTGTTATTATTATCCTTAATACTATTATTATTATCGCTATAACTGTTATTATTATTCTTATCACTATTATTATTATCGCTTTAAATGTTATTATTATTCTTATTACTATTACTATTATCCCTATTCCTCTTGTCTTTATCCTTATAACTATTATTATTATCCTTATTATTATTATTATTATCGCTATAACTGTTATTATTATTCTTATTACTATTATTATTATCGCTTTAACTGTTATTATTACTCTTATTACTATCATTATTATCGCTATAACTGTTATTATTATTCTTATTACTATTACTATTATCGTTATAACTGTTATTGTTATCCTTAATACTATTATTATTATCGCTATAACTGTTATTATTATCCTTAATACTATTATTATTATCGCTATAACTGTTATTATTATTCTTATTACTATTATTATTATCGCTTTAAATGTTATTATTATTCTTATTACTATTACTATTATCCCTATTCCTCTTGTCTTTATCCTTATAACTATTATTATTATCCTTATTACTATTATTATTATCGCTATAACTGTTATTATTATTCTTATTACTATTATTATTATCGCTATAACTGTTATATTATTCTTATTACTATTACTATTATCGCTATAACTGTTATTGTTATCCTTAATACTATTATTATTATCGCTATAACTGTTATTATTATCCTTAATACTATTATTATTATCGCTATAACTGTTATTATTATTCTTGTTACTATTATTATTATCCCTATTCCTCTTGTCTTTATCGTTATAACTATTATTATTATCGCTATAACTATTATTATTATCCTTATTATTATCCTTATTATCGCTATAACTGTTATTATTATCCTTAATACTATTATTATTATCGCTATAACTGTTATTATTATTCTTATTACTATTATTATTATCGCTTTAAATGTTATTATTATTCTTATTACTATTACTATTATCCCTATTCCTCTTGTCTTTATCCTTATAACTATTATTATTATCCTTATTACTATTATTATTATCGCTATAACTGTTATTATTATGCTTATTCTATTGTTAGTAATCCCTATTACTCTTGTCTATATCCTTATAACTATTATTATTATCGCTATAACTGTTATTATTATTCTTATTACTATTATTATTATCGCTATAACTGTTATTACTATTCTTATTACTATTACTATTATCCCTATTCCTCTTGTCTTTAACCTTATAACTATTATTATTATCCTATTATTATCCTTATTATCGCTATAACTGTTATTATTATCCTTATTACTATTATTATTATCGCTATAACTGTTATTATTATGCTTATTCTATTGTTACTATCCCTATCACTCTTGTCTATATCCTTATAACTATTATTATTATCCTTATTATTATTATTATTATCGCTTTAACTGTTATTATTATTCTTGTTACTATCATTATTATCGCTATAACTGTTATTATTATTCTTGTTACTATTATTATTATCCCTATTCCTCTTGTCTTTCTCCTTATAACTATTATTATTATCGCTATAACTGTTATTATTATCCTTAATACTATTACTGTTATCGCTATAACTGTTATTATTATCCTTAATTCTATTATTATTATCGCTATAACTGTTATTATTATTCTTATTACTATTATTATTATCGCTTTAACTGTTATTATTACTCTTATTACTATCATTATTATCGCTATAACTGTTATTATTATTCTTATTACTATTACTATTATCGCTATAACTGTTATTGTTATCCTTAATACTATTATTATTATCGCTATAACTGTTATTATTATCCTTAATACTATTATTATTATCGCTATAACTGTTATTATTATTCTTGTTACTATTATTATTATCCCTATTCCTCTTGTCTTTATCGTTATAACTATTATTATTATCGCTATAACTATTATTATTATCCTTATTATTATCCTTATTATCGCTATAACTGTTATTATTATTCTTATTACTATTATTATTATCGCTATAACTGTTATTACTATTCTTATTACTATTACTATTATCCCTATTCCTCTTGTCTTTAACCTTATAACTATTATTATTATCCTTATTATTATCCTTATTATCGCTATAACTGTTATTATTATCCTTATTACTATTATTATTATCGCTATAACTGTTATTATTATGCTATTCTATTGTTACTATCCCTATCACTCTTGTCTATATCCTTATAACTATTATTATTATCCTTATTATTATTATTATTATCGCTTTAACTGTTATTATTATTCTTGTTACTATCATTATTATCGCTATAAACTGTTATTATTATTCTTGTTACTATTATTATTATCCCTATTCCTCTTGTCTTTCTCCTTATAACTATTATTATTATCGCTATAACTGTTATTATTATCCTTAATACTATTACTGTTATCGCTATAACTGTTATTATTATCCTTAATTCTATTATTATTATCGCTATAACTGTTATTATTATTCTTATTACTATTATTATTATCGCTTTAACTGTTATTATTACTCTTATTACTATCATTATTATCGCTATAACTGTTATTATTATTCTTATTACTATTACCTATTATCGTTATAACTGTTATTGTTATCCTTAATACTATTATTATTATCGCTATAACTGTTATTATTATCCATAATACTATTATTATTATCGCTATAACTGTTATTATTATTCTTATTACTATTATTATTATCGCTTTAAATGTTATTATTATTCTTATTACTATTACTATTATCCCTATTCCTCTTGTCTTTATCCTTATAACTATTATTATTATCCTTATTACTATTATTATTATCGCTATAACTGTTATTATTATTCTTATTACTATTATTATTATCGCTATAACTGTTATTATTATTCTTATTACTATTACTATTATCGCTATAACTGTTATTGTATCCTTAATACTATTATTATTATCGCTATAACTGTTATTATTATCCTTAATACTATTATTATTATCGCTATAACTGTTATTATTATTCTTGTTACTATTATTATTATCCCTATTCCTCTTGTCTTTATCGTTATAACTATTATTATTATCGCTATAACTATTATTATTATCCTTATTATTATCCTTATTATCGCTATAACTGTTATTATTATCCTTATTACTATTATTATTATCGCTATAACTGTTATTATTATGCTTATTCTATTGTTACTATCCCTATTACTCTTGTCTATATCCTTATAACTATTATTATTATCCTTATTATTATTATTATTATCGCTTTAACTGTTATTATTATTCTTATTACTATCATTATTATCGCTATAACTGTTATTATTATTCTTGTTACTATTATTATTATCCCTATTCCTCTTGTCTTTCTCCTTATAACTATTATTATTATCGCTATAACTGTTATTATTATCCTTAATACTATTACTGTTATCGCTATAACTGTTATTATTATCCTTAATACTATTATTATTATCGCTATAACTGTTATTATTATTCTTATTACTGTTATTATTATCGCTTAACTGTTATTATTACTCTTATTACTATCATTATTATCGCTATAACTGTTATTATTATTCTTATTACTATTACTATTATCGCTATAACTGTTATTGTTATCCTTAATACTATTATTATTATCGCTATAACTGTTATTATTATCCTTAATACTATTATTATTATCGCTATAACTGTTATTATTATTCTTATCACTATTATTATTATCGCTTTAAATGTTATTATTATTCTTATTACTATTACTATTATCCCTATTCCTCTTGTCTTTATCCTTATAACTATTATTATTATCCTTATTATTATTATTATTATCGCGATAACTGTTATTATTATCCTTATTACTATTATTATTATCGCTATAACTGTTATTATTATGCTTATTCTATTGTTAGTATCCCCTCTATTACTCTTGTCTATATCCTTATAACTATTATTATTATCGCTATAACTGTTATTATTATTCTTATTACTATTATTATTATCGCTATAAACTGTTATTATTATCCTTATTACTATTATTATTATCGCTATTAACTGTTATTATTATTCTTGTTACTATTATTACTGTCCGTATTACTCTTGCCTTTATCCTTAATAATATTATTATTCTTGTTAGTATTATTATTATCCCTATTCCTCTTGTCTTTCTCCTTATAACTATTGTTATTATCGCTATAACTGTTATTATTATCCTTATTATTATTATTCGCTATATCTGTTATTATTATCCTTAATACTATTATTATTATCGCTATAACTGTTATTATTATTCTTATTACTATTATTATTATCGCTTTAAATGTTATTATTATTCTTATTACTATTACTATTATCCCTATTCCTCTTGTCTTTATCCTTATAACTATTATTATTATCCTTATTATTATTATTATTATCGCTATAACTGTTATTATTATCCTTATTACTATTATTATTATCGCTATAACTGTTATTACTATTCTTATTACTATTACTATTATCCCTATTCCTCTTGTCTTTAACCTTATAACTATTATTATTATCCTTATTATTATCCTTATTATCGCTATAACTGTTATTATTATCCTTATTACTATTATTATTATCGCTATAACTGTTTTTATTATGCTTATTCTATTGTTACTATCCCTATCACTCTTGTCTATATCCTTATAACTATTATTATTATCCTTATTATTATTATTATTATCGCTTTAACTGTTATTATTATTCTTGTTACTATCATTATTATCGCTATAACTGTTATTATTATTCTTGTTACTATTATTATTATCCCTATTCCTCTTGTCTTTCTCCTTGTAACTATTATTATTATCGCTATAACTGTTATTATTATCCTTAATACTATTACTGTTATCGCTATAACTGTTATTATTATCCTTAATTCTATTATTATTATCGCTATAACTGTTATTATTATTCTTATTACTATTATTATTATCGCTTTAACTGTTATTATTACTCTTATTACTATCATTATTATCGCTATAACTGTTATTATTAATCTTATTACTATTACTATTATCGTTTATAACTGTTATTGTTATCCTTAATACTATTATTATTATCGCTATAACTGTTATTATTATCCTTAATACTATTATTATTATCGCTATAACTGTTATTATTATTCTTGTTACTATTATTATTATCCCTATTCCTCTTGTCTTTATCGTTATAACTATTATTATTATCGCCATAACTATTATTATTATCCTTATTATTATCCTTATTATCGCTATAACTGTTATTATTATCCTTATTACTATTATTATTATCGCTATAACTGTTATTATTATGCTTATTCTATTCTTACTATCCCTATCACTCTTGTCTATATCCTTATAACTATTATTATTATCCTTATTATTATTATTATTATCGCTTTAACTGTTATTATTATTCTTGTTACTATCATTATTATCGCTATAACTGTTATTATTATTCTTGTTACTATTATTATTATCCCTATTCCTCTTGTCTTTCTCCTTATAACTATTATTATTATCGCTATAACTGTTATTATTATCCTTAATACTATTACTGTTATCGCTATAACTGTTATTATTATCCTTAATTCTATTATTATTATCGCTATAACTGTTATTATTATTCTTATTACTATTATTATTATCGCTTTAACTGTTATTATTACTCTTATTACTATCATTATTATCGCTATAACTGTTATTATTATTCTTATTACTATTACTATTATCGTTATAACTGTTATTGTTATCCTTAATACTATTATTATTATCGCTATAACTGTTATTATCATCCTTAATACTATTATTATTATCGCTATAACTGTTATTATTATTCTTATTACTATTATTATTATCGCTTTAAATGTTATTATTATTCTTATTACTATTACTATTATCCCTATTCCTCTTGTCTTTATCCTTATAACTGTTATTATTATCCTTATTACTGTTATTATTATCGCTATAACTGTTATTATTATTCTTATTACTATTATTATTATCGCTATAATTGTTATTATTATTCTTATTACTATTACTATTATCGCTATAACTGTTATTGTTATCCTTAATACTATTATTATTATCGCTATAACTGTTATTATTATCCTTAATACTATTATTATTATCGCTATAACTGTTATTATTATTCTTGTTACTATTATTATTATCCCTATTCCTCTTGTCTTTATCGTTATAACTATTATTATTATCGCCATAACTATTATTATTATCCTTATTATTATCCTTATTATCGCTATAACTGTTATTATTATTCTTATTACTATTATTATTATCGCTATAACTGTTATTACTATTCTTATTACTATTACTATTATCCCTATTCCTCTTGTCTTTAACCTTATAACTATTATTATTATCCTTATTATTATCCTTATTATCGCTATAACTGTTATTATTATCCTTATTACTATTATTATTATCGCTATAACTGTTATTATTATGCTTATTCTATTGTTACTATCCCTATCACTCTTGTCTATATCCTTATAACTATTATTATTATCCTTATTATTATTATTATTATCGCTTTAACTGTTATTATTATTCTTGTTACTATCATTATTATCGCTATAACTGTTATTATTATTCTTGTTACTATTATTATTATCCCTATTCCTCTTGTCTTTCTCCTTATAACTATTATTATTATCGCTATAACTGTTATTATTATCCTTAATACTATTACTGTTATCGCTATAACTGTTATTATTATCCTTAATTCTATTATTATTATCGCTATAACTGTTATTATTATTCTTATTACTATTATTATTATCGCTTTAACTGTTATTATTACTCTTATTACTATCATTATTATCGCTATAACTGTTATTATTATTCTT
>CAMAOC010000299.1:0-64943 GCA_945859555.1 Megachile ligniseca
TATCATTATAACTATTATTATTATCCTTATTACTATTATCATTATCGCTATAACTGTTATTATTATTCTTGTTACTATTATTATTACCGCTATAACTGTTATTATTATTCTTGCTACTATTATTACTATCCCTATTCCTTTTGTCTTTCTCCTTCTAACTATTATTATTATCCTTATTATTATTATTATTATCGCTATAAACTGTTGTTATTATTCTTGTTACTATTATTATTATCCCTATTCCTCTTGTCTTTCTCCTTATAACTATTATTATTATCGCTGTAACTGTTATTATTATTCTTGTTACTATTATTATTATCCCTATTCCTCTTGTCTTTCTCCTTATAACTACTATTATTATCCTTATTATTATTATTATTATCGCTATAACTGTTATTATTATTCTTATTACTATTACTATTAACCGTATTCCTCTTGTCTTTATCCTTATAACTATTATTATTATCGCTATAACTGTTATTATTATTCTTATTACTATTACTATTATCCCTATTCCTCTTGTATTTATCATTATAACTATTACTTTATCCTTATTATTATTATTATTATCGCTATAACTGTTATTATTATTCTTATTACTATTACTATTATCCCTATTCCTCTTGTATTTATCCTTATAACTATTATTATTATCCTTATTATTATTATTATTATCGCTATAACTGTTATTATTATCCTTAATACAATTATTATTATCGCTATAACTGTTATTATTATTCTTGTTACTATTATTATTATCCCTGTTCCTCTTGTCTTTCTCCTTGTAACTATTATTATTATCCTTATTATTATTATTATTATCGCTATAACTGTTATTATTATTCTTATTACTATTACTATTATCCCTATTCCTCTTGTATTTATCCTTATAACTATTATTATTATCGCTAATAACTGTTATTGTTATTCTTATTTCTATTATTATTATCCCTATTGCCCTTGTCTTTATCCTTATAACTATTATTATTATCCTTATTACTATTATTATTATCGCTACAACTGTTATTATTATCCTTAATACTATTATTATTATCGCTATAACTGTTATTATTATGGTTATTCTATTGTTACTACCCCTATTACTCTTGTCTTTATCATTATAACTATTATTATTATCCTTATTACTATTATCATTATCGCTATAACTGTTATTATTATTCTTGTTACTATTATTATTACCGCTATAACTGTTATTATTATTCTTGCTACTATTATTACTATCCCTATTCCTTTTGTCTTTCTCCTTCTAACTATTATTATTATCCTTATTATTATTATTATTATCGCTATAACTGTTGTTATTATTCTTGTTACTATTATTATTATCCCTATTCCTCTTGTCTTTCTCCTTATAACTATTATTATTATCGCTGTAACTGTTATTATTATTCTTGTTACTATTATTATTATCCCTATTCCTCTTGTCTTTCTCCTTATAACTACTATTATTATCCTTATTATTATTATTATTATCGCTATAACTGTTATTATTATTCTTATTACTATTACTATTAACCGTATTCCTCTTGTCTTTATCCTTATAACTATTATTATTATCGCTATAACTGTTATTATTATTCTTATTACTATTACTATTATCCCTATTCCTCTTGTATTTATCATTATAACTATTACTTTATCCTTATTATTATTATTATTATCGCTATAACTGTTATTATTATTCTTATTACTATTACTATTATCCCTATTCCTCTTGTATTTATCCTTATAACTATTATTATTATCCTTATTATTATTATTATTATCGCTATAACTGTTATTATTATCCTTAATACAATTATTATTATCGCTATAACTGTTATTATTATTCTTGTTACTATTATTATTATCCCTGTTCCTCTTGTCTTTCTCCTTGTAACTATTATTATTATCCTTATTATTATTATTATTATCGCTATAACTGTTATTATTATTCTTATTACTATTACTATTATCCCTATTCCTCTTGTATTTATCCTTAAACTATTATTATTATCCTTATTATTATTATTATTATCGCTATAACTGTTACTATTATTCTTGTTACTATTATTATTAACCCTATTCCTCTTGTCTTTCTCCTTATAACTATTATTATTAATCCTTTTTACTATTATTATTATCGCTACAACTGTTATTATTATTGTTATTACTATTATTATTATCGCTATTGCCCTTGTCTTTATCCTTACAACTATTATTATTATCGCTAATAACTGTTATTGTTATTCTTATTTCTATTATTATTATCCCTATTGCCCTTGTTTTTATCCTTATAACTATTATTATTATCCTTATTACTATTATTATTATCGCTACAACTGTTATTATTATCCTTAATACTATTATTATTATCGCTATAACTGTTATTATTATGGTTATTCTATTGTTACTACCCCTATTACTCTTGTCTTTATCATTATAACTATTATTATTATCCTTATTACTATTATCATTATCGCTATAACTGTTATTATTATTCTTGTTACTATTATTATTACCGCTATAACTGTTATTGTTATTCTTGCTACTATTATTACTATCCCTATTCCTTTTGTCTTTCTCCTTCTAACTATTATTATTATCCTTATTATTATTATTATTATCGCTATAACTGTTGTTATTATTCTTGTTACTATTATTATTATCCCTATTCCTCTTGTCTTTCTCCTTATAACTATTATTATTATCGCTATAACTGTTATTATTATTCTTGTTACTATTATTATTATCCCTATTCCTCTTGTCTTTCACCTTATAACTACTATTATTATCCTTATTATTATTATTATTATCGCTATAACTGTTATTATTATTCTTATTACTATTACTATTAACCGTATTCCTCTTGTCTTTATCCTTATAACTATTATTATTATCGCTATAACTGTTATTATTATTCTTATTACTATTACTATTATCCCTATTCCTCTTGTATTTATCATTATAACTATTACTTTATCCTTATTATTATTATTATTATCGCTATAACTGTTATTATTATTCTTATTACTATTACTATTATCCCTATTCCTCTTGTATTTATCCTTATAACTATTATTATTATCCTTATTATTATTATTATTATCGCTATAACTGTTATTATTATTCTTGTTACTATTATTATTATCCCTATTCCTCTTGCCTTTCTCCTTATAACTATTATTATTATCGCTAATAACTGTTATTATTATCCTTAATACTATTATTATTATCGCTATAACTGTTATTATTATTCTTGTTACTATTATTATTATCCCTATTGCCCTTGTCTTTATCCTTATAACTATTATTATTATCGCTAATAACTGTTATTATTATTCTTATTACTATTATTATTATCGCTATAACTGTTATTATTATGGTTATTCTATTGTTACTATCCCTATTACTCTTGTCTTTATCCTTATAACTATTATTATTATCCTTATTACTATTATTATTATCGCTATAACTGTTATTATTATCCTTATGGCTATTATTATTATCGCTATAACTGTTATTATTATTCTTGTTACTATTATTATTATCCCTATTGCCCTTGTCTTTATCCTTATAACTATTATTATTATCCTTATTACTATTATTATTATCGCTATAACTGTTATTATTATTCTTGTTACTATTATTATTATCCCTATTCCTCTTGTCTTTATCCATATAACTATTATTATTATCGCTAATAACTGTTATTATTATCCTTAATACTATTATTATTATCGCTATAACTGTTATTATTATTCTTGTTACTATTATTATTATCCCTATTCCTCTTGTCTTTATCCTTATAACTATTATTATTATCCTTATTATTATTATTATTTTCGCTATGACTATTATTATTATCCTTATTACTATTATTATTATCGCTATAACTGTTATTATTATGTTTATTCTATTGTTACTATCCGTATTTCTCTTGCCTTTATCATTATAACTATTATTATTATCGCTATACCTGTTATTATTATTCTTATTACTATTACTATTATCCCTATTCCTCTTGTCTTTCTCCTTATAACTATTATTATTATCGCTATAACTGTTATTATTATCCTTAATACTATTATTATTATCGCTAAAACTGTTATTATTATTCTTGCTACTATTATTATTATCCCTATTCCTCTTGTCTTTCTCCTTATAACTACTATTATTATCCTTATTATTATTATTATTATCGCTATAACTGTTATTATTATTCTTATTACTATTACTATTAACCGTATTCCTCTTGTCTTTATCCTTATAACTATTATTATTATCGCTATAACTGTTATTATTATTCTTATTACTATTACTATTATCCCTATTCCTCTTGTATTTATCATTATAACTATTACTTTATCCTTATTATTATTATTATTATCGCTATAACTGTTATTATTATTCTTATTACTATTACTATTATCCCTATTCCTCTTGTATTTATCCTTATAACTATTATTATTATCCTTATTATTATTATTATTATCGCTATAACTGTTATTATTATTCTTGTTACTATTATTATTATCCCTATTCCTCTTGCCTTTCTCCTTATAACTATTATTATTATCGCTAATAACTGTTATTATTATCCTTAATACTATTATTATTATCGCTATAACTGTTATTATTATTCTTGTTACTATTATTATTATCCCTATTGCCCTTGTCTTTATCCTTATAACTATTATTATTATCGCTAATAACTGTTATTATTATTCTTATTACTATTATTATTATCGCTATAACTGTTATTATTATGGTTATTCTATTGTTACTATCCCTATTACTCTTGTCTTTATCCTTATAACTATTATTATTATCCTTATTACTATTATTATTATCGCTATAACTGTTATTATTATCCTTATTACTATTATTATTATCGCTATAACTGTTATTATTATGCTGATTCTATTGTTACTATCTCTATTACTCTTGTCTTTATCCTTATAACTATTATCATTATCCTTATGGCTATTATTATTATCGCTATAACTGTTATTATTATTCTTGTTACTATTATTATTATCCCTATTGCCCTTGTCTTTATCCTTATAACTATTGTTATTATCCTTATTACTATTATTATTATCGCTATAACTGTTATTATTATTCTTGTTACTATTATTATTATCCCTATTCCTCTTGTCTTTATCCATATAACTATTATTATTATCCTTATTATTATTATTATTTTCGCTATGACTATTATTATTGTCCTTATTACTATTATTATTATCGCTATAACTGTTATTATTATGTTTATTCTATTGTTACTATCCGTATTTCTCTTGCCTTTATCATTATAACTATTATTATTATCGCTATAACTGTTATTATTATTCTTATTACTATTACTATTATCCCTATTCCTCTTGCCTTTCTCCTTATAACTATTATTATTATCGCTAATAACTGTTATTATTATCCTTAATACTATTATTATTATCGCTATAACTGTTATTATTATTCTTGTTACTATTATTATTATCCCTATTCCTCTTGTCTTTATCCTTATAACTATTATTATTATCCTTATTATTATTATTATTTTCGCTATGACTATTATTATTATCCTTATTACTATTATTATTATCGCTATAACTGTTATTATTATGTTTATTCTATTGTTACTATCCGTATTTCTCTTGCCTTTATCATTATAACTATTATTATTATCGCTATAACTGTTATTATTATTCTTATTACTATTACTATTATCCCTATTCCTCTTGTATTTATCCTTATAACTATTATTATTATCCTTATTACTATTATTATTATCGCTATAACTGTTATTATTATGTTTATTCTATTGTTACTATCCGTATTTCTCTTGCCTTTATCATTATAACTATTATTATTATCGCTATAACTGTTATTATTATCCTTAATACTATTATTATTATCGCTATAACTGTGATTATTATTCTTGCTACTATTATTACTATCCCTATTCCTTTTATCTTTCTCCTTATAACTATTATTATTATCCTTATTATTATTATTATTATCGCTATAACTGTTACTATTATTCTTGTTACTATTATTATTATCCCTATTCCTCTTGTCTTTCTCCTTGTAACTATTATTATTATCCTTATTATTATTATTATTATCGCTATAACTATTATTATTATTCTTATTACTATTACTATTATCCCTATTCCTCTTGTATTTATCCTTATAACTATTATTATTATCCTTATTATTATTATTATTATCGCTATAACTGTTACTATTATTCTTGTTACTATTATTATTATCCCTATTCCTCTTGTCTTTCTCCTTATAACTATTATTATTATCCTTATTGTTATTATTATTATCGCTATAACTGTTATTATTATTCTTGTTATTATTATTATTATGGCTATAACTGTCATTATTATTCTTATTACTATTGTTACTATCCGTATTACTCTTGTCCTTATCCATATAACTATTATTATTAATCCTTTTTACTATTATTATTATCGCTACAGCTGTTATTATTATTGTTATTACTATTATTATTATCGCTATTGCCCTTGTCTTTATCCTTATAACTATTATTATTATCGCTAATAACTGTTATTGTTATTCTTATTTCTATTATTATTATCCCTATTGCCCTTGTCTTTATCCTTATAACTATTATTATTATCGCTATAACTGTTATTATTATTCTTATTACTATTGTTGCTATCCGTATTACTCTTGTCGTTATCCATATAACTATTATTATTAATCCTTATAACTATTATTATTATCCTTATTACTATTATTATTATCGCTACAACTGTTATTATTATCCTTAATACTATTATTATTATCGCTATAACTGTTATTATTATGGTTATTCTATTGTTACTACCCCTATTACTCTTGTCTTTATCATTATAGCTATTATTATTATCCTTATTACTATTATCATTATCGCTATAACTGTTATTATTATTCTTGTTACTATTATTATTACCGCTATAACTGTTATTATTATTCTTGCTACTATTATTACTATCCCTATTCCTTTTGTCTTTCTCCTTATAACTATTATTATTATCCTTATTATTATTATTATTATCGCTATAACTGTTACTATTATTCTTGTTACTATTATTATTATCCCTATTCCTCTTGTCTTTCTCCTTGTAACTATTATTATTATCCTTATTATTATTATTATTATCGCTATAACTGTTATTATTATTCTTATTACTATTACTATTATCCCTATTCCTCTTGTATTTATCCTTATAACTATTATTATTATCCTTATTATTATTATTATTATCGCTATAACTGTTACTATTATTCTTGTTACTATTATTATTAACCCTATTCCTCTTGTCTTTCTCCTTATAACTATTATTATTAATCCTTTTTACTATTATTATTATCGCTACAACTGTTATTATTATTGTTATTACTATTATTATTATCGCTATTGCCCTTGTCTTTATCCTTATAACTATTATTATTATCGCTAATAACTGTTATTGTTATTCTTATTTCTATTATTATTATCCCTATTGCCCTTGTCTTTATCCTTATAACTATTATCATTATCCTTATGGCTATTATTATTATCGCTATAACTGTTATTATTATTCTTGTTACTATTATTATTATCCCTATTGCCCTTGTCTTTATCCTTATAACTATTATTATTATCCTTATTACTATTATTATTATCGCTATAACTGTTATTATTATTCTTGTTACTATTATTATTATCCCTATTCCTCTTGTCTTTATCCATATAACTATTATTATTATCCTTATTATTATTATTATTTTCGCTATGACTATTATTATTGTCCTTATTACTATTATTATTATCGCTATAACTGTTATTATTATGTTTATTCTATTGTTACTATCCGTATTTCTCTTGCCTTTATCATTATAACTATTATTATTATCGCTATAACTGTTATTATTATTCTTATTACTATTACTATTATCCCTATTCCTCTTGCCTTTCTCCTTATAACTATTATTATTATCGCTAATAACTGTTATTATTATCCTTAATACTATTATTATTATCGCTATAACTGTTATTATTATTCTTGTTACTATTATTATTATCCCTATTCCTCTTGTCTTTATCCTTATAACTATTATTATTATCCTTATTATTATTATTATTTTCGCTATGACTATTATTATTATCCTTATTACTATTATTATTATCGCTATAACTGTTATTATTATGTTTATTCTATTGTTACTATCCGTATTTCTCTTGCCTTTATCATTATAACTATTATTATTATCGCTATAACTGTTATTATTATTCTTGCTACTATTATTACTATCCCTATTCCTTTTATCTTTCTCCTTATAACTATTATTATTATCCTTATTATTATTATTATTATCGCTATAACTGTTACTATTATTCTTGTTACTATTATTATTATCCCTATTCCTCTTGTCTTTCTCCTTGTAACTATTATTATTATCCTTATTATTATTATTATTATCGCTATAACTATTATTATTATTCTTATTACTATTACTATTATCCCTATTCCTCTTGTATTTATCCTTATAACTATTATTATTATCCTTATTATTATTATTATTATCGCTATAACTGTTACTATTATTCTTGTTACTATTATTATTATCCCTATTCCTCTTGTCTTTCTCCTTATAACTATTATTATTATCCTTATTGTTATTATTATTATCGCTATAACTGTTATTATTATTCTTGTTATTATTATTATTATGGCTATAACTGTCATTATTATTCTTATTACTATTGTTACTATCCGTATTACTCTTGTCTTTATCCATATAACTATTATTATTAATCCTTTTTACTATTATTATTATCGCTACAACTGTTATTATTATTGTTATTACTATTATTATTATCGCTATTGCCCTTGTCTTTATCCTTATAACTATTATTATTATCGCTAATAACTGTTATTGTTATTCTTATTACTATTATTATTATCCCTATTGCCCTTGTCTTTATCCTTATAACTATTATTATTATCCTTATTACTATTATTATTATCGCTACAACTGTTATTATTATCCTTAATACTATTATTATTATCGCTATAACTGTTATTATTATGGTTATTCTATTGTTACCCACCCCTATTACTCTTGTCTTTATCATTATAACTATTATTATTATCCTTATTACTATTATCATTATCGCTATAACTGTTATTATTATTCTTGTTACTATTATTATTACCGCTATAACTGTTATTATTATTCTTGCTACTATTATTACTATCCCTATTCCTTTTGTCTTTCTCCTTCTAACTATTATTATTATCCTTATTATTATTATTATTATCGCTATAACTGTTGTTATTATTCTTGTTACTATTATTATTATCCCTATTCCTCTTGTCTTTCTCCTTATAACTATTATTATTATCGCTATAACTGTTATTATTATTCTTGTTACTATTATTATTATCCCTATTCCTCTTGTCTTTCTCCTTATAACTACTATTATTATCCTTATTATTATTATTATTATCGCTATAACTGTTATTATTATTCTTATTACTATTACTATTAACCGTATTCCTCTTGTCTTTATCCTTATAACTATTATTATTATCGCTATAACTGTTATTATTATTCTTATTACTATTACTATTATCCCTATTCCTCTTGTATTTATCATTATAACTATTACTTTATCCTTATTATTATTATTATTATCGCTATAACTGTTATTATTATTCTTATTACTATTACTATTATCCCTATTCCTCTTGTATTTATCCTTATAACTATTATTATTATCCTTATTATTATTATTATTATCGCTATAACTGTTATTATTATTCTTGTTACTATTATTATTATCCCTATTCCTCTTGCCTTTCTCCTTATAACTATTATTATTATCGCTAATAACTGTTATTATTATCCTTAATACTATTATTATTATCGCTATAACTGTTATTATTATTCTTGTTACTATTATTATTATCCCTATTGCCCTTGTCTTTATCCTTATAACTATTATTATTATCCTTATTATTATTATTATTATCGCTATAACAGTTATTATTATTCTTATTACTATTACTATTAACCGTATTCCTCTTGTCTTTATCCTTATAACTATTATTATTATCCTTATTATTATTATTATTATTATCGCTATAACTGTTATTATTACTCTTGTTACTATTATTATCATCGCTATAACTGTTATTATTATTCTTATTACTATTACTATTATCCCTATTCCTCTTGTATTTATCATTATAACTATTACTTTATCCTTATTATTATTATTATTATCGCTATAACTGTTATTATTATTCTTATTACTATTACTATCATCCCTATTCCTCTTGTATTTATCCTTATAACTATTATTATTATCCTTATTATTATTATTATTATCGCTATAACTGTTATTATTATTCTTATTACTATTACTATTATCCCTATTCCTCTTGTATTTATCCTTATAACTATTATTATTATCCTTATTATTATTATTATTATCGCTATAACTGTTATTATTATTCTTGTTACTATTATTATTATCCCTATTCCTCTTGCCTTTCTCCTTATAACTATTATTATTATCGCTAATAACTGTTATTATTATCCTTAATACTATTATTATTATCGCTATAACTGTTATTATTATTCTTGTTACTATTATTATTATCCCTATTGCCCTTGTCTTTATCCTTATAACTATTATTATTATCCTTATTATTATTATTATTATCGCTATAACAGTTATTATTATTCTTATTACTATTACTATTAACCGTATTCCTCTTGTCTTTATCCTTATAACTATTATTATTATCCTTATTATTATTATTATTATTATCGCTATAACTGTTATTATTACTCTTGTTACTATTATTATCATCGCTATAACTGTTATTATTATTCTTATTACTATTACTATTATCCCTATTCCTCTTGTATTTATCATTATAACTATTACTTTATCCTTATTATTATTATTATTATCGCTATAACTGTTATTATTATTCTTATTACTATTACTATCATCCCTATTCCTCTTGTATTTATCCTTATAACTATTATTATTATCCTTATTATTATTATTATTATCGCTATAACTGTTATTATTATCCTTAATACAATTATTATTATCGCTATAACTGTTATTATTATTCTTGTTACTATTATTATTATCCCTATTCCTCTTGCCTTTCTCCTTATAACTATTATTATTATCGCTATAACTGTTATTATTATCCTTAATACTATTATTATTATCGCTATAACTGTTATTATTATTCTTGTTACTATTATTATTATCCCTATTGCCCTTGTCTTTATCCTTATAACTATTATTATTATCGCTATAACTGTTATTATTATTCTTATTACTATTACTATTATCGCTATAACTGTTATTATTATCCTTAATACAATTATTATTATCGCTATAACTGTTATTATTATTCTTGTTACTATTATTATTATCCCTATTCCTCTTGCCTTTCTCCTTATAACTATTATTATTATCGCTATAACTATTATTATTATTATCGCTATAACTGTTACTATTATTCTTGTTACTATTATTATTATCCCTATTCCTCTTGTATTTATCCTTATAACTATTATTATTATCCTTATTATTATTATTATTATCGCTATAACTGTTATTATTATTCTTATTACTATTACTATTATCCCTATTCCTCTTGTATTTATCATTATAACTATTACTTTATCCTTATTATTATTATTATTATCGCTATAACTGTTATTATTATTCTTATTACTATTACTATTATCCCTATTCCTCTTGTATTTATCCTTATAACTATTATTATTATCCTTATTATTATTATTATTATCGCTATAACTGTTATTATTATTCTTGTTACTATTATTATTATCCCTATTCCTCTTGCCTTTCTCCTTATAACTATTATTATTATCGCTAATAACTGTTATTATTATCCTTAATACTATTATTATTATCGCTATAACTGTTATTATTATTCTTGTTACTATTATTATTATCCCTATTGCCCTTGTCTTTATCCTTATAACTATTATTATTATCCTTATTATTATTATTATTATCGCTATAACAGTTATTATTATTCTTATTACTATTACTATTAACCGTATTCCTCTTGTCTTTATCCTTATAACTATTATTATTATCCTTATTATTATTATTATTATTATCGCTATAACTGTTATTATTACTCTTGTTACTATTATTATCATCGCTATAACTGTTATTATTATTCTTATTACTATTACTATTATCCCTATTCCTCTTGTATTTATCATTATAACTATTACTTTATCCTTATTATTATTATTATTATCGCTATAACTGTTATTATTATTCTTATTACTATTACTATCATCCCTATTCCTCTTGTATTTATCCTTATAACTATTATTATTATCCTTATTATTATTATTATTATCGCTATAACTGTTATTATTATTCTTATTACTATTACTATTATCCCTATTCCTCTTGTATTTATCCTTATAACTATTATTATTATCCTTATTATTATTATTATTATCGCTATAACTGTTATTATTATTCTTGTTACTATTATTATTATCCCTATTCCTCTTGCCTTTCTCCTTATAACTATTATTATTATCGCTAATAACTGTTATTATTATCCTTAATACTATTATTATTATCGCTATAACTGTTATTATTATTCTTGTTACTATTATTATTATCCCTATTGCCCTTGTCTTTATCCTTATAACTATTATTATTATCCTTATTATTATTATTATTATCGCTATAACAGTTATTATTATTCTTATTACTATTACTATTAACCGTATTCCTCTTGTCTTTATCCTTATAACTATTATTATTATCCTTATTATTATTATTATTATTATCGCTATAACTGTTATTATTACTCTTGTTACTATTATTATCATCGCTATAACTGTTATTATTATTCTTATTACTATTACTATTATCCCTATTCCTCTTGTATTTATCATTATAACTATTACTTTATCCTTATTATTATTATTATTATCGCTATAACTGTTATTATTATTCTTATTACTATTACTATCATCCCTATTCCTCTTGTATTTATCCTTATAACTATTATTATTATCCTTATTATTATTATTATTATCGCTATAACTGTTATTATTATCCTTAATACAATTATTATTATCGCTATAACTGTTATTATTATTCTTGTTACTATTATTATTATCCCTATTCCTCTTGCCTTTCTCCTTATAACTATTATTATTATCGCTATAACTGTTATTATTATCCTTAATACTATTATTATTATCGCTATAACTGTTATTATTATTCTTGTTACTATTATTATTATCCCTATTGCCCTTGTCTTTATCCTTATAACTATTATTATTATCGCTATAACTGTTATTATTATTCTTATTACTATTACTATTATCGCTATAACTGTTATTATTATCCTTAATACAATTATTATTATCGCTATAACTGTTATTATTATTCTTGTTACTATTATTATTATCCCTATTCCTCTTGCCTTTCTCCTTATAACTATTATTATTATCGCTATAACTATTATTATTATTCTTATTATTATTATTATTATCGCTATAACTGTTACTATTATTCTTGTTACTATTATTATTATCCCTATTCCTCTTGTATTTATCCTTATAACTATTATTATTATCCTTATTATTATTATTATTATCGCTATAACTGTTATTATTATTCTTATTACTATTACTATTATCCCTATTCCTCTTGTATTTATCATTATAACTATTACTTTATCCTTATTATTATTATTATTATCGCTATAACTGTTATTATTATTCTTATTACTATTACTATTATCCCTATTCCTCTTGTATTTATCCTTATAACTATTATTATTATCCTTATTATTATTATTATTATCGCTATAACTGTTATTATTATCCTTAATACTATTACTATTATCGCTATAACTGTTATTATTATTCTTGTTACTATTATTATTATCCCTATTCCTCTTGTCTTTCCCCTTATAACTATTATTATTATCGCTATAACTGTTATTATTATTCTTATTACTATTATTATTGTCCCTACTACCCTTGTTTTTATCCTTACTACTATTATTATTATCGCTAGAACTGTTATTATTATCCTTAATACTATTATTATTATCGCTATAACTGTTATTATTATTCTTGTTACTATTTTTATTATCCCTATTCCTCTTGTCATTCCCCTTATAACTATTATTATTATCGCTATAACTGTTATTATTATCCTTAATACTATTATTATTATCAGTATAACTGTCATTATTATTCTTATTACTATTGTTACTATCCGTATTACTCTTGTCTTTATCCATATAACTATTATTATTAATCCTTATTACTATTATTATTATAGCTATAACTATTATTATTATTGTTATTACTATTATTATTATCGCTATAACTGTTACTATTATCCCTATTCCTCTTGTCTTTATCCTTATAACTATTATTATTATCCTTATTACTATTATTATTATCTCTATAACTGCTCTTATTATCATTCCTACTGTTATTATTACCGCTATAACTGTTATTATTATTCTTATCACTATTATTATTATCCCTACTACCCTTGTCTTTATCCTTATTACTATTATTATTATCGCTATAACTGTTATTATTATCCTTAATACTATTATTATTATCGCTATAACTGTTATTATTATTCTTGTTACTATTATTATTATCCCTATTCCTCTTGTCTTTCTCCTTATAACTATTATTATTATCGCTATAACTGTTATTATTATCCTTAATACTATTATTATTATCGCTATAACTGTTATTATTATTCTTGTTACTATTATTATTATCCCTATTGCCCTTGTCTTTATCCTTATAACTATTATTATTATCGCTAATAACTGTTATTATTATTCTTATGTCTATTATTATTATCGCTATAACTGTTATTATTATGGTTATTCTATTGTTACTATCCCTATTCCTCTTGCCTTTCTCCTTATAACTATTATTATTATCGCTATAACTATTATTATTATCCTTATTATTATTATTATTATCGCTATAACTGTTATTATTATTCTTATTACTATTACTATTATCCCTATTCCTCTTGTATTTATCATTATAACTATTACTTTATCCTTATTATTATTATTCTTATCGCTATAACTGTTATTATTATTCTTATTACTATTACTATTATCCCTATTCCTCTTGTATTTATCCTTATAACTATTATTATTATCCTTATTATTATTATTATTATCGCTATAACTGTTATTATTATCCTTAATACTATTACTATTATCGCTATAACTGTTATTATTATTCTTGTTACTATTATTATTATCCCTATTCCTCTTGTCTTTCCCCTTATAACTATTATTATTATCGCTATAACTGTTATTATTATTCTTATTACTATTATTATTGTCCCTACTACCCTTGTTTTTATTCTTACTACTATTATTATTATCGCTAGAACTGTTATTATTATCATTAATACTATTATTGTTATCGCTATAACTGTTATTATTATTCTTGTTACTATTTTTATTATCCCTATTCCTCTTGTCATTCCCCTTATAACTATTATTATTATCGCTATAACTGTTATTATTATCCTTAATACTATTATTATTATCAGTATAACTGTTATTATTATTCTTATTACTATTGTTACTATCCGTATTACTCTTGTCTTTATCCATATAACTATTACTATTAATCCCTATTACTATTATTATTATAGCTATAACTATTATTATTATTGTTATTACTATTATTATTATCGCTATAACTGTTACTATTATCCCTATTCCTCTTGTCTTTATCCTTATAACTATTATTATTATCCTTATTACTATTATTATTATCTCTATAACTGCTCTTATTATCATTCCTACTGTTATTATTACCGCTATAACTGTTATTATTATTCTTATCACTATTATTATTATCCCTACTACCCTTGTCTTTATCCTTATTACTATTATTATTATCGCTATAACTGTTATTATTATCCTTAATACTATTATTATTATCGCTATAACTGTTATTATTATTCTTGTTACTATTATTATTATCCCTATTCCTCTTGTCTTTCTCCTTATAACTATTATTATTATCGCTATAACTGTTATTATTATTCTTGTTACTATTATTATTATCGCTATAACTGTTATTATTATTCTTATTACTATTATTATTGTCCCTACTACCCTTGTTTTTATCCTTACTACTATTATTATTATCGCTAGAACTGTTATTATTATCCTTAATACTATTATTATTATCGCTATAACTGTTATTATTATTCTTGTTACTATTTTTATTATCCCTATTCCTCTTGTCATTCCCCTTATAACTATTATTATTATCGCTATAACTGTTATTATTATCCTTAATACTATTATTATTATCAGTATAACTGTTATTATTATTCTTATTACTATTGTTACTATCCGTATTACTCTTGTCTTTATCCATATAACTATTATTATTAATCCTTATTACTATTATTATTATAGCTATAACTATTATTATTATTGTTATTACTATTATTATTATCGCTATAACTGTTACAATTATCCCTATTCCTCTTGTCTTTATCCTTATAACTATTATTATTATCCTTATTACTATTATTATTATCTCTATAACTGCTCTTATTATCATTCCTACTGTTATTATTACCGCTATAACTGTTATTATTATTCTTATCACTATTATTATTATCCCTACTACCCTTGTCTTTATCCTTATTACTATTATTATTATCGCTATAACTGTTATTATTATCCTTAATACTATTATTATTATCGCTATAACTGTTATTATTATTCTTGTTACTATTATTATTATCCCTATTCCTCCTGTCTTTCTCCTTATAACTATTATTATTATCGCTATAACTGTTATTATTATCCTTAATACTATTATTATTATCGCTATAACTGTTATTATTATTCTTGTTACTATTATTATTATCCCTATTCCTCTTGTCTTTCTCCTTATAACTATTATTATTATCGCTATAACTGTTATTATTATTCTAGTTACTATTATTATTATCCCTATTCCTCTTGTCTTTCCCCTTATAACTATTATTATTATCGCTATAACTGTTATTATTATTCTTATTACTATTATTATTGTCCCCACTACCCTTGTTTTTATCCTTACTACTATTATTATTATCGCTAGAACTGTTATTATTATCCTTAATACTATTATTATTATCGCTATAACTGTTATTATTATTCTTGTTACTATTTTTATTATCCCTATTCCTCTTGTCATTCCCCTTATAACTATTATTATTATCGCTATAACTGTTATTATTATCCTTAATACTATTATTATTATCAGTATAACTGTTATTATTATTCTTATTACTATTGTTACTATCCGTATTACTCTTGTCTTTATCCATATAACTATTATTATTAATCCTTATTACTATTATTATTATAGCTATAACTATTATTATTATTGTTATTACTATTATTATTATCGCTATAACTGTTACTATTATCCCTATTCCTCTTGTCTTTATCCTTATAACTATTATTATTATCCTTATTACTATTATTATTATCTCTATAACTGCTCTTATTATCATTCCTACTGTTATTATTACCGCTATAACTGTTATTATTATTCTTATCACTATTATTATTATCCCTACTACCCTTGTCTTTATCCTTATTACTATTATTATTATCGCTATAACTGTTATTATTATCCTTAATACTATTATTATTATCGCTATAACTGTTATTATTATTCTTGTTACTATTATTATTATCCCTATTCCTCTTGTCTTTCTCCTTATAACTATTATTATTATCGCTATAACTGTTATTATTATCCTTTATACTTTTATTATTATCGCTATAACTGTTATTATTATGCTTATTCTATTGTTACTATCCCTATTACTCTTGTCTATATCCTTATAACTATTATTATTATCCTTATTACTATTCCTATTATCGCTATAACTGTTATTATTATTCATGTTACTATTATTACTGTCCGTATTACTCTTGCCTTTATCCTTAATACTATTATTATTATCGCTATAACTGTTATTATTATTCTTGTTACTACTATTATTATCCCTATACCTCTTGTCTTTCTCCTTATAACTATTATTATTATCGCTATAACTGTTATTATTATCCTTAATACTATTACTATTATCGCTATAACTGTTATTATTATTCTTGTTACTATTATTATTATCCCTATTCCTCTTGTCTTTCCCCTTATAACTATTATTATTACCGCTATAACTGTTATTATTATTCTTATTACTATTATTATTGTCCCTACTACCCTTGTTTTTATCCTTACTACTATTATTATTATCGCTAGAACTGTTATTATTATCCTTAATACTATTATTATTATCGCTATAACTGTTATTATTATTCTTGTTACTATTTTTATTATCCCTATTCCTCTTGTCATTCCCCTTATAACTATTATTATTATCGCTATAACTGTTATTATTATCCTTAATACTATTATTATTATCAGTATAACTGTTATTATTATTCTTATTACTATTGTTACTATCCGTATTACTCTTGTCTTTATCCATATAACTATTATTATTAATCCTTATTACTATTATTATTATAGTTATAACTATTATTATTATTGTTATTACTATTATTATTATCGCTATAACTGTTACTATTATCCCTATTCCTCTTGTCTTTATCCTTATAACTATTATTATTATCCTTATTACTATTATTATTATCTCTATAACTGCTCTTATTATCATTCCTACTGTTATTATTACCGCTATAACTGTTATTATTATTCTTATCACTATTATTATTATCCCTACTACCCTTGTCTTTATCCTTATTACTATTATTATTATCGCTATAACTGTTATTATTATCCTTAATACTATTATTATTATCGCTATAACTCTTATTATTATTCTTCTTACTATTATTATTATCCCTATTGCCCTTGTCTTTATCCTTATAACTATTATTATTATCGCTATAACTGTTATTATTATCCTTAATACTATTATTATTATCGCTATAACTGTTATTATTATTCTTGTTACTATTATTATTATCCCTATTCCTCTTGTCTTTCTCCTTATAACTATTATTATTATCCTTATTATTATTATTATTATCGCTATAACAGTTATTATTATTCTTATTACTATTACTATTAACCGTATTCCTCTTGTCTTTATCCTTATAACTATTATTAGTATCCTTATTATTATTATTATTAATATCGCTATAACTGTTATTATTACTCTTGTTACTATTATTATTATCGCTATAACTGTTATTATTATTCTTATTACTATTACTATTATCCCTATTCCTCTTGTATTTATCATTATAACTATTATTATTATCCTTATTATTATTATTATTATCGCTATAACTGTTACTATTATTCTTGTTACTATTATTATTATCCCTATTCCTCTTGTATTTATCCTTATAACTATTATTATTATCCTTATTATTATTATTATTATCGCTATAACTGTTATTATTATCCTTAATACAATTATTATTATCGCTATAACTGTTATTATTATTCTTGTTACTATTATTATTATCCCTATTCCTCTTGCCTTTCTCCTTATAACTATTATTATTATCGCTATAACTGTTATTATTATCCTTAATACTATTATTATTATCGCTATAACTGTTATTATTATTCTTGTTACTATTATTATTATCCCTATTCCTCTTGCCTTTCTCCTTATAACTATTATTATTATCGCTAATAACTGTTATTATTATCCTTAATACTATTATTATTATCGCTATAACTGTTATTATTATTCTTGTTACTATTATTATTATCCCTATTGCCCTTGTCTTTATCCTTATAACTATAATTATTATCGCTAATAACTGTTATTATTATTCTTATTACTATTATTATTATCGCTATAAATGTTATTATTATGGTTATTCTATTATTACTATCCCTATTACTCTTGTCTTTATCCTTATAACTATTATTATTATCCTTATTACTATTATTATTATCGCTATAACTGTTATTATTATCCTTATTACTATTATTATTATCGCTATAACTGTTATTATTATGCTGATTCTATTGTTACTATCTCTATTACTCTTGTCTTTATCCTTATAACTATTATCATTATCCTTATGGCTATTATTATTATCGCTATAACTGTTATTATTATTCTTGTTACTATTATTATTATCCCTATTGCCCTTGTCTTTATCCTTATAACTATTATTATTATCCTTATTACTATTATTATTATCGCTATAACTGTTATTATTATTCTTGTTACTATTATTATTATCCCTATTCCTCTTGTCTTTATCCTTATAACAATTATTATTATCCTTATTATTATTATTATTTTCGCTATGACTATTATTATTATCCTTATTACTATTATTATTATCGCTATAACTGTTATTATTATGTTTATTCTATTGTTACTATCCGTATTTCTCTTGCCTTTATCATTATAACTATTATTATTATCGCTATAACTGTTATTATTATTCTTATTACTATTACTATTATCCCTATTCCTCTTGTCTTTCTCCTTATAACTATTATTATTATCGCTATAACTGTTATTATTATTCTTGTTACTATTATTATTATCCCTATTCCTCTTGTCTTTCTCCTTATAACTATTATTATTATCCTTATTATTATTATTATTATCGCTATAACAGTTATTATTATTCTTATTACTATTACTATTAACCGTATTCCTCTTGTCTTTATCCTTATAACTATTATTATTATCGCTAATAACTGTTATTATTATCCTTAATACTATTATTATTATCGCTATAACTGTTATTATTATTCTTGTTACTATTATTATTATCCCTATTGCCCTTGCCTTTCTCCTTATAACTATTATTATTATCGCTATAACTGTTATTATTATCCTTAATACTATTATTATTATCGCTATAACTGTTATTATTATTCTTGTTACTATTATTATTATCCCTATTCCTCTTGCCTTTCTCCTTATAACTATTATTATTATCGCTAATAACTGTTATTATTATCCTTAATACTATTATTATTATCGCTATAACTGTTATTATTATTCTTGTTACTATTATTATTATCCCTATTGCCCTTGTCTTTATCCTTATAACTATAATTATTATCGCTAATAACTGTTATTATTATTCTTATTACTATTATTATTATCGCTATAAATGTTATTATTATGGTTATTCTATTATTACTATCCCTATTACTCTTGTCTTTATCCTTATAACTATTATTATTATCCTTATTACTATTATTATTATCGCTATAACTGTTATTATTATCCTTATTACTATTATTATTATCGCTATAACTGTTATTATTATGCTGATTCTATTGTTACTATCTCTATTACTCTTGTCTTTATCCTTATAACTATTATCATTATCCTTATGGCTATTATTATTATCGCTATAACTGTTATTATTATTCTTGTTACTATTATTATTATCCCTATTGCCCTTGTCTTTATCCTTATAACTATTATTATTATCCTTATTACTATTATTATTATCGCTATAACTGTTATTATTATTCTTGTTACTATTATTATTATCCCTATTCCTCTTGTCTTTATCCTTATAACAATTATTATTATCCTTATTATTATTATTATTTTCGCTATGACTATTATTATTATCCTTATTACTATTATTATTATCGCTATAACTGTTATTATTATGTTTATTCTATTGTTACTATCCGTATTTCTCTTGCCTTTATCATTATAACTATTATTATTATCGCTATAACTGTTATTATTATTCTTATTACTATTACTATTATCCCTATTCCTCTTGTCTTTCTCCTTATAACTATTATTATTATCGCTATAACTGTTATTATTATTCTTGTTACTATTATTATTATCCCTATTCCTCTTGTCTTTCTCCTTATAACTATTATTATTATCCTTATTATTATTATTATTATCGCTATAACAGTTATTATTATTCTTATTACTATTACTATTAACCGTATTCCTCTTGTCTTTATCCTTATAACTATTATTAGTATCCTTATTATTATTATTATTAATATCGCTATAACTGTTATTATTACTCTTGTTACTATTATTATTATCGCTATAACTGTTATTATTATTCTTATTACTATTACTATTATCCCTATTCCTCTTGTATTTATCATTATAACTATTATTATTATCCTTATTATTATTATTATTATCGCTATAACTGTTACTATTATTCTTGTTACTATTATTATTATCCCTATTCCTCTTGTATTTATCCTTATAACTATTATTATTATCCTTATTATTATTATTATTATCGCTATAACTGTTATTATTATTCTTATTACTATTACTATTATCCCCATTCCTCTTGTATTTATCATTATAACTATTACTTTATCCTTATTATTATTATTATTATCGCTATGACTGTTATTATTATTCTTATTACTATTACTATTATCCCTATTCCTCTTGTATTTATCCTTATAACTATTATTATTATCCTTATTATTATTATTATTATCGCTATAACTGTTATTATTATTCTTGTTACTATTATTATTATCCCTATTGCCCTTGTCTTTATCCTTATAACTATTATTATTATCCTTATTACTATTATTATTATCGCTATAACTGTTATTATTATTCTTATTACTATTACCATTATCCCTATTCCTCTTGTATTTATCCTTATAACTATTATTATTATTCTTAATACAATTATTATTATCGCTATAACTGTTATTATTATTCTTGTTACTATTATTATTATCCCTATTCCTCTTGCCTTTCTCCTTATAACTATTATTATTATCGCTATAACTGTTATTATTATCCTTAATACTATTATTATTATCGCTATAACTGTTATTATTATTCTTGTTACTATTATTATTATCCCTATTCCTCTTGCCTTTCTCCTTATAACTATTATTATTATCGCTAATAACTGTTATTATTATCCTTAATACTATTATTATTATCGCTATAACTGTTATTATTATTCTTGTTACTATTATTATTATCCCTATTGCCCTTGTCTTTATCCTTATAACTATTATTATTATCGCTAATAACTGTTATTATTATTCTTATTACTATTATTATTATCGCTATAACTGTTATTATTATCCTTAATACTATTATTATTATCGCTATAACTGTTATTATTATTCTTGTTACTATTATTATTATCCCTATTCCTCTTGTCTTTCTCCTTATAACTATTATTATTATCCTTATTATTATTATTATTATCGCTATAACAGTTATTATTATTCTTATTACTATTACTATTAACCGTATTCCTCTTGTCTTTATCCTTATAACTATTATTAGTATCCTTATTATTATTATTATTAATATCGCTATAACTGTTATTATTACTCTTGTTACTATTATTATTATCGCTATAAACTGTTATTATTATTCTTATTACTATTACTATTATCCCTATTCCTCTTGTATTTATCATTATAACTATTATTATTATCCTTATTATTATTATTATTATCGCTATAACTGTTACTATTATTCTTGTTACTATTATTATTATCCCTATTCCTCTTGTATTTATCCTTATAACTATTATTATTATCCTTATTATTATTATTATTATCGCTATAAACTGTTATTATTATTCTTATTACTATTACTATTATCCCTATTCCTCTTGTATTTATCATTATAACTATGACTTTATCCTTATTATTATTATTATTATCGCTATAACTGTTATTATTATTCTTATTACTATTACTATTATCCCTATTCCTCTTGTATTTATCCTTATAACTATTATTATTATCCTTATTATTATTATTATTATCGCTATAACTGTTATTATTATCCTTAATACAATTATTATTATCGCTATAACTGTTATTATTATTCTTGTTACTATTATTATTATCCCTATTCCTCTTGTCTTTATCCTTATAACTATTATTATTATCGCTGTAACTGTTATTATTATCCTTAATACTATTATTATTATCGCTATAACTGTTATTATTATTCTTGTTACTATTATTATTATCCCTATTGCCCTTGTCTTTATCCTTATAACTATTATTATTATCGCTATAACTGTTATTATTATTCTTATTACTATTACCATTATCCCTATTCCTCTTGTATTTATCCTTATAACTATTATTATTATCCTTATTATTATTATTATTATCGCTATAACTGTTATTATTATTCTTAATACAATTATTATTATCGCTATAACTGTTATTATTATTCTTGTTACTATTATTATTATCCCTATTCCTCTTGCCTTTCTCCTTATAACTATTATTATTATCGCTATAACTGTTATTATTATCCTTAATACTATTATTATTATCGCTATAACTGTTATTATTATTCTTGTTACTATTATTATTATCCCTATTCCTCTTGCCTTTCTCCTTATAACTATTATTATTATCGCTAATAACTGTTATTATTATCCTTAATACTATTATTATTATCGCTAATAACTGTTATTATTATTCTTATTACTATTATTATTATCGCTATAACTGTTATTATTATGGTTATTCTATTATTACTATCCCTATTACTCTTGTCTTTATCCTTATAACTATTATTATTATCCTTATTACTATTATTATTATCGCTATAACTGTTATTATTATCCTTATTACTATTATTATTATCGCTATAACTGTTATTATTATGCTGATTCTATTGTTACTATCTCTATTACTCTTGTCTTTATCCTTATAACTATTATCATTATCCTTATGGCTATTATTATTATCGCTATAACTGTTATTATTATTCTTGTTACTATTATTATTATCCCTATTGCCCTTGTCTTTATCCTTATAACTATTATTATTATCCTTATTACTATTATTATTATCGCTATAACTGTTATTATTATTCTTGTTACTATTATTATTATCCCTATTCCTCTTGTCTTTATCCTTATAACTATTATTATTATCCTTATTATTATTATTATTTTCGCTATGACTATTATTATTATCCTTATTACTATTATTATTATCGCTATAACTGTTATTATTATGTTTATTCTATTGTTACTATCCGTATTTCTCTTGCCTTTATCATTATAACTATTATTATTATCGCTATAACTGTTATTATTATTCTTATTACTATTACTATTATCCCTATTCCTCTTGTCTTTCTCCTTATAACTATTATTATTATCGCTATAACTGTTATTATTATCCTTAATACTATTATTATTATCGCTATAACTGTTATTATTATTCTTGTTACTATTATTATTATCCCTATTCCTCTTGTCTTTCTCCTTATAACTATTATTATTATCCTTATTATTATTATTATTATCGCTATAACAGTTATTATTATTCTTATTACTATTACTATTAACCGTATTCCTCTTGTCTTTATCCTTATAACTATTATTAGTATCCTTATTATTATTATTATTAATATCGCTATAACTGTTATTATTACTCTTGTTACTATTATTATTATCGCTATAACTGTTATTATTATTCTTATTACTATTACTATTATCCCTATTCCTCTTGTATTTATCATTATAACTATTATTATTATCCTTATTATTATTATTATTATCGCTATAACTGTTACTATTATTCTTGTTACTATTATTATTATCCCTATTCCTCTTGTATTTATCCTTATAACTATTATTATTATCCTTATTATTATTATTATTATCGCTATAACTGTTATTATTATTCTTATTACTATTACTATTATCCCTATTCCTCTTGTATTTATCATTATAACTATTACTTTATCCTTATTATTATTATTATTATCGCTATAACTGTTATTATTATTCTTATTACTATTACTATTATCCCTATTCCTCTTGTATTTATCCTTATAACTATTATTATTATCCTTATTATTATTATTATTATCGCTATAACTGTTATTATTATCCTTAATACAATTATTATTATCGCTATAACTGTTATTATTATTCTTGTTACTATTATTATTATCCCTATTCCTCTTGCCTTTCTCCGTATAACTATTATTATTATCGCTATAACTATTATTATTATCCTTATTATTATTATTATTATCGCTATAACTGTTACTATTATTCTTGTTACTATTATTATTATCCCTATTCCTCTTGTATTTATCCTTATAACTATTATTATTATCCTCATTATTATTATTATTATCGCTATAACTGTTATTATTATTCTTATTACTATTACTATTATCCCTATTCCTCTTGTATTTATCATTATAACTATTACTTTATCCTTATTATTATTATTATTATCGCTATAACTGTTATTATTATTCGTATTACTATTACTATTATCCCTATTCCTCTTGTATTTATCCTTATAACTATTATTATTATCCTTATTATTATTATTATTATCGCTATAACTGTTATTATTATCCTTAATACTATTACTATTATCGCTATAACTGTTATTATTATTCTTGTTACTATTATTATTATCCCTATTCCTCTTGTCTTTCCCCTTATAACTATTATTATTATCGCTATAACTGTTATTATTATTCTTATTACTATTATTATTGTCCCTACTACCCTTGTTTTTATCCTTACTACTATTATTATTATCGCTAGAACTGTTATTATTATCCTTAATACTATTATTATTATCGCTATAACTGTTATTATTATTCTTGTTACTATTTTTATTATCCCTATTCCTCTTGTCATTCCCCTTATAACTATTATTATTATCGCTATAACTGTTATTATTATTCTTGTTACTATTATTATTATCCCTATTCCTCTTGCCTTTATCCTTAATACTATTATTATTATCGCAATAACTGTTATTATTATTCTTGTTACTGTTATTATTATCCCAATTCCTCTTGTCTTTCCCCTTATAACTATTATTATTATCGCTATAACTGTTATTATTATTCTTATTACTATTATTATTGTCCCTACTACCCTTGTTTTTATCCTTACTACTATTATTATTATCGCTAGAACTGTAATTATTATCCTTAATACTATTATTATTATCGCTATAACTGTTATTATTATTCTTGTTACTATTTTTATTATCCCTATTCCTCTTGTCATTCCCCTTATAACTATTATTATTATCGCTATAACTGTTATTATTATCCTTAATACTATTATTATTATCAGTATAACTGTTATTATTATTCTTATTACTATTGTTACTATCCGTATTACTCTTGTCTTTATCCATATAACTATTATTATTAATCCTTATTACTATTATTATTATAGCTATAACTATTATTATTATTGTTATTACTATTATTATTATCGCTATAACTGTTACTATTATCCCTATTCCTCTTGTCTTTATCCTTATAACTATTATTATTATCCTTATTACTATTATTATTATCTCTATAACTGCTCTTATTATCATTCCTACTGTTATTATTACCGCTATAACTGTTATTATTATTCTTATCACTATTATTATTATCCCTACTACCCTTGTCTTTATCCTTATTACTATTATTATTATCGCTATAACTGTTATTATTATCCTTAATACTATTATTATTATCGCTATAACTGTTATTATTATTCTTGTTACTATTATCATTATCCCTATTCCTCTTGTCTTTCTCCTTATAACTATTATTATTATCGCTATAACTGTTATTATTATCCTTTATACTTTTATTATTATCGCTATAACTGTTATTATTATGCTTATTCTATTGTTACTATCCCTATTACTCTTGTCTATATCCTTATAACTATTATTATTATCCTTATTACTATTACTATTATCGCTATAACTGTTATTATTATTCATGTTACTATTATTACTGTCCGTATTACTCTTGCCTTTATCCTTAATACTATTATTATTATCGCTATAACTGTTATTTATTATTCTTGTTACTATTATTATTATCCCTATACCTCTTGTCTTTCTCCTTATAACTATTATTATTATCGCTATAACTGTTATTATTATCCTTAATACTATTATTATTATCGCTATAACTGTTATTATTATCCTTATTACTATTATTATTATCGCTATAACTGTTATTATTATGCTTATTCTATTGTTACTATCCCTATTACTCTTGTCTTTATCCTTATAACTATTATTATTATCCTTATTACTATTATTATTATCGCTATAACGGTTATTATTATTCTTGTTACTATTATTACTGTCCGTATTACTCTTGCCTTTATCCTTAATACTATTATTATTATCGATATAACTGTTATTATTATTCTTGTTACTATTATTATTATCCCTATTCCTCTTGTCTTTCTCCTTATAACTATTATTATTATCCTTATTATTATTATTATTTATCGCTATAACTGTTGTTATTATTCTTGTTACTATTTTTATTATCCCTATTCCTCTTGTCTTTCTCCTTATTACTATTATTATTATCGCTATAACTGTTATTATTATGCTTATTCTATTGTTACTATCCCTATTACTCTTGTCTTTATCCTTATAACTATTATTATTATCGCTAATAACTGTTATTATTATGCTTAATACTATTATTATTATCCCTATAACTGTTATTATCATTCTTGTTACTATTATTACTGTCCGTATTACTCTTGCCTTTATCCTTATAACTATTATTATTATCGCTATAACTGTTATTATTATTCTTATTACTATTATTATTATCGCTATAACGGTTATTATTATGCTTATTCTATTGTTACTATCCCTATTACTCTTGTCTTTATCCTTATAACTATTATTATTATCTCTATAACTGCTCTTATTATCATTCCTACTGTTATTATTATCGCTATAACTCTTACTATTAATCTTATTACTATTATTATTATCGCTATAACTGTTATTATTATCCTTAATAGTATTATTATTATCGCTATAACTGTTATTATTATCCTTAATAGTATTATTATTATCGCTATAACTGTTATTATTATTCTTGTTACTATTATTATTATCCCTATTCCTCTTGTCTTTCCCCTTATAACTATTATTATTATCGCTATAACTGTTATTATTATCCTTAATACTATTATTATTATCCCTACTACCCTTGTCTTTATCCTTATTACTATTATTATTATCGCTATAACTGTTATTATTATCCTTAATACTATTATTATTATCGCAATAACTGTTTTTATTATTCTTGTTACTATTATTATTATCCCTATTCCTCTTGTCTTTCCCCTTATAACTATTATTATTATCGCTATAACTGTTATTATTATCCTTAATACTATTACTATTATCGCTATAACTGTTATTATTATTCTTGTTACTATTATTATTATCCCTATTCCTCTTGTCTTTCCCCTTATAACTATTATTATTATCGCTATAACTGTTATTATTATTCTTATTACTATTATTATTGTCCCTACTACCCTTGTTTTTATCCTTACTACTATTATTATTATCGCTAGAACTGTTATTATTATCCTTAATACTATTATTATTATCGCTATAACTGTTATTATTATTCTTGTTACTATTTTTATTATCCCTATTCCTCTTGTCATTCCCCTTATAACTATTATTATTACCGCTATAACTGTTATTATTATTCTTATTACTATTATTATTATCCCTACTACCCTTGTCTTTATCCTTATTACTATTATTATTATCGCTATAACTGTTATTATTATCCTTAATACTATTATTATTATCGCTATAACTGTTATTATTATTCTTGTTACTATTATTATTATCCCTATTCCTCTTGTCTTTCTCCTTATAACTATTATTATTATAGCTATAACTGTTATTATTATCCTTTATACTTTTATTATTATCGCTATAACTGTTATTATTATGCTTATTCTATTGTTACTATCCCTATTACTCTTGTCTTTATCCTTATAACTATTATTATTATCCTTATTACTATTATTATTATCGCTATAACTGTTATTATTATTCTTGTTACTATTATTATTATCCCTATTCCTCTTGTCTTTCTCCTTATAACTATTATTATTATCCTTATTATTATTATTATTATCGCTATAACTGTTGTTATTATTCTTGTTACTATTTTTATTATCCCTATTCCTCTTGTCTTTCTCCTTATTACTATTATTATAATCGCTATAACTGTTATTATTATGCTTATTCTATTGTTACTATCCCTATTACTCTTGTCTTTATCCTTATAACTATTATTATTATCCTTATTACTATTATTATTATCGCTATAACTGTTATTATTATTCTTGTTACTATTATTATTATCCCTATTCCTCTTGTCTTTCTCCTTATAACTATTATTATTATCGCTATAACTGTTATTATTATTGTTATTACTATTATTATTATCGCTATAACTGTTACTATTATTCTTATTACTATTACTATTATCCCTATTCCTCTTGTCTTTATCCTTATAACTATTATTATTATCTCTATAACTGCCCTTATTATCATTCCTACTGTTATTATTATCGCTATAACTGTTATTATTATTCTTATTACTATTATTATTATCCCCACTACCCTTGTCTTTATCCTTATTACTATTATTATTATCGCTATAACTGTTATTATTAACCTTAATACTATTATTATTATCGCTATAACTGTTATTATTATTCTTATTACTATTGTTACTTTCCGTATTACTCTTGTCTTTATCCATATAACTGTGATTATTAATCCTTATTACTATTATTATTATCGCTATAACTGTTAATATTATTGTTATTACTATTATTATTATCGCTATAACTGTTATTATTATGCTTATTCTATTGTTACTATCCCTATTACTCTTGTCTTTATCCTTATAACTATTATTATTATCCTTATTACTATTATTATTATCGCTATAACTGTTATTATTATTCTTGTTACTATTATTACTGTCCTTATTACTCTTGCCTTTATCCTTAATTCTATTATTATTATCGCTCTAACTGTTATTATTATTCCTGTTACTATTATTATTATCCCTATTCCTCTTGTCTTTCTCCTTATAACTATTATTATTATCCTTATTATTATTATTATTATCGCTATAACTGTTGTTATTATTCTTGTTACTATTTTTATTATCCCTATTCCTCTTCTTTCCCCTTATAACTATTATTATTAATCCTTATTACTATTATTATTATAGATATAACTGTTATTATTATTGTTATTACTATTATTATTATCGCTATAACTGTTACTATTATTCTTGTTACTATTATTATTATCCCTTTTCCTCTTGTCTTTCTCCTTATAACTATTATTATTATCCTTCTTATTATTATTATTATCGCTATAACTGTTATTATTATCCTTATTAGTATTATTATTATCGCTATAACTGTTATTATTATTCTTATTACTATTGTTACTATCCGTATTACTCTTGTCTTTATCCATATAAGTATGATTATTAATCCTTGTTACTATTATTATTATCGCTATAACTGTTATTATTATCCTTATTCTATTGTTACTATCCGTATTACTCTTGTCTTTATCCTTATAACTATTATTATTATCGCTAATAACTGTTATTATTATGCTTAATACTATTATTACTATCCCTATAACTGTTACTATTATTCTTGTTACTATTATTACTGTCCGTATTACTCTTGCCTTTATCCTTATAACTATTATTATTATCGCTATAACTGTTATTATTATTCCTGTTACTATTATTATTATCCCTATTCCTCTTGTCTTTCTCCTTATAACTATTATTATTATCCTTATTATTATTATTATTATCGCTATAACTGTTGTTATTATTCTTGTTACTATTTTTATTATCCCTATTCCTCTTGTCTTTCCCCTTATAACTATTATTATTAATCCTTATTACTATTATTATTATAGATATAACTGTTATTATTATTGTTATTACTATTATTATTATCGCTATAACTGCTCTTATTATCATTCCTACTGTTATTATTATCGCTATAACTGTTACTATTATACTTATTACTATTGTTACTATCCCTATTCCTCTTGTCTTTCTCCTTATAACTATTATTATTATCCTTATTATTATTATTATTATCGCTATAACTGTTACTATTAATCTTATTACTATTATTATTATCCCTATTACCCTTGTCTTTATCCTTATTACTATTATTATTATCGCTATAACTGCTCTTATTATCATTCCTACTGTTATTATTATCGCTATAACTGTTACTATTAATCTTATTACTATTATTATTATCCCTATTACCCTTGTCTTTATCCTTATTACTATTATTATTATCCCTATAACTGTTATTATTATTCTTGTTACTATTATTATTATCCCTATTCCTCTTGTCTTTCTCCTTATAACTATTAATATTATCCTTATTATTATTATTATTATCGCTATAACTGTTATTATTATTCTTGTTACTATTATTATTATCGCTATAACTGTTATTATTATCCTTATTCTATTGTTACTATCCGTATTACTCTTGTCTTTATCCTTATAACTATTATTATTATCGCTATAACTGTTATTATTATTCTTGTTACGTTTATTATTATCCCTATTCCTCTTGTCTTTCTCCTTATAACTATTATTATTATCCTTATTATTATTATTATTATCGCTATGACTGTTATTATTATTGTTATTACTATTATTATTATCGCTATAACTGTTACTATTATTCTTGTTACTATTATTATTATCCCTATTCCTCTTGTCTTTATCCTTATAACTATTATTATTATTCTTATTACTATTATTATTATCTCTATAACTGCTCTTATTATCATTCCTACTGTTATTATTCTCGCTATAACTGTTATTATTATTCTTATTACTATTATTATTATCCCTACTACCCTTGTCTTTATCCTGATTACTATTATTATTATCGCTATAACTGTTATTATTATCCTTAATACTATTATCATTATCGCTATAACTGTTATTATTATTCTTGTTACTATTATTATTATCCCTATTCCTCTTGTCTTTCCCCTTATAACTATTATTATTATCGCTATAACTGTTATTATTATCCATATTCTATTGTGACTATCCTTTTTAGTCTTGTCTTTATCCTTATAACTGTTATTATTATCCTTATTATTATTATTATTATCGCTATAACTGTTATTATTATTGTTATTACTATTATTATTATCGCTATAACTGTTATTATTATCCTTATTCTATTGTTACTATCCCTATTCCTCTAGTCTTTCTGCTTATAACTATTATTATTATCCTTATTATTATTATTATTATCGCTATAACGGTTATTATTATTCTTGTTACTATTATTATTATCGCTATAACTGTTATTATTATCCTTATTCTATTGTTACTATCCGTATTACTCTTGTCTTTATCCTTATAACTATTATTATTATCGCTATAACTGTTATTATTATTCTTGTTACGTTTATTATTATCCCTATTCCTCTTGTCTTTCTCCTTATAACTATTATTATTATCCTTATTATTATTTTTATTCTTGTTACTATGATTATTATCGCTATAACTGTTATTATTATCCTTAATACTATTATTATAATCGCTATAACTGTTATTATTATTCTTATTACTATTGTTACTATCCGTATTACTCTTGTCATTATCCATATAACTATTATTATTAATCCTTATTACTATTAGTTTTATCGCTATAACTGTTATTATTATTGTTATTACTATTATTATTATCGCTATAACTGTTATTATTATCCTTATTCTATTGTTACTATCCCTACTCCTCTTGTCTTTCTCCTTATAACTATTATTATTATCCTTATTACTATTATTATTATCGCTATAACTGTTATTATTATTCTTGTTACTATTATTACTGTCCGTAGTACTCTTGCCTTTATCCTTAATACTATTATTATTATCGCTATAACTGTTATTATTATTCTTATTACTATTATTATTATCCCTACTACCCTTGTCTTTATCCTGATTACTATTATTATTATCGCTATAACTGTTATTATTATCCTTAATACTATTATCATTATCGCTATAACTGTTATTATTATTCTTGTTACTATTATTATTATCCCTATTCCTCTTGTCTTTCCCCTTATAACTGTTATTATTATCGCTATAACTGTTATTATTATCCATATTCTATTGTGACTATCCTTTTTAGTCTTGTCTTTATCCTTATAACTGTTATTATTATCCTTATTATTATTATTATTATCGCTATAACTGTTATTATTATTGTTATTACTATTATTATTATCGCTATAACTGTTACTCTTATTCTTATTCTATTGTTACTATCCCTATTCCTCTAGTCTTTCTGCTTATAACTATTATTATTATCGCTATAACGGTTATTATTATTCTTGTTACTATTATTATTATCGCTATAACTGTTATTATTATCCTTATTCTATTGTTACTATCCGTATTACTCTTGTCTTTATCCTTATAACTATTATTATTATCGCTATAACTGTTATTATTATTCTTGTTACGTTTATTATTATCCCTATTCCTCTTGTCTTTCTCCTTATAACTATTATTATTATCCTTATTATTATTATTATTCTTGTTACTATGATTATTATCGCTATAACTGTTATTATTATCCTTAATACTATTATTATAATCGCTATAACTGTTATTATTATTCTTATTACTATTGTTACTATCGCTATAACTGTTATTATTATCCTTATTCTATTGTTACTATCCCTACTCCTCTTGTCTTTCTCCTTATAACTATTATTATTATCCTTATTACTATTATTATTATCGCTATAACTGTTATTATTATTCTTGTTACTATTATTACTGTCCGTAGTACTCTTGCCTTTATCCTTAATACTATTATTATTATCGCTATAACTGTTATTATTATTCTTGTTACTATTATTATTATCCCTATTCCTCTTGTCATTCTCCTTATAACTATTATTATTATCCTTCTTATTATTATTATTATCGCTATAACTGTTGTTATTATTCTTGTTACTATTTTTATTATCGCTCTAACTGTTATTATTATTCTTATTACTATTGTTACTATCCGTATTACTCTTGTCATTATCCATATAACTATTATTATTAATCCTTATTACTATTATTATTATCGCTATAACTGTTATTATTATTGTTATTACTATTATTATTATGCTTATAACTATTATTATTATCCTTATTATTATTATTATTATCGCTATAACTGTTATTATTATCCCTAATACTATTATTATTATCGCTATAACTGTTATTATTATTCTTATTACTATTGTTACTATCCCTATTCCTCTCGTCTTTCTCCTTATAACTATTATTATTATCCTTATTATTATTATTATTATCGCTATAACTGTTATTATTATTCTTGTTACTATTGTTACTGTCCGTATTACTATTGTCTTTATCCATATAACTATTATTATTAATCCTTATTACTATTATTATTATCGCTATAACTGTTATTATTATTGTTATTACTATTATTATTATCGCTATAACTGTTATTATTATTCTTGTTACTATTATTATTATCGCTATAACTGTTATTATTATTCTTATTACTACTGTTACTGTCCGTATTACTATTGTCTTTATACATATAACTATTATTATTAATCCTTATTACTATTATTATTATCGCAATAACTGTTATTATTATTCTTATTGCTATTGTTTCTATCCGTATTACTGTTGTCATTATCCATATAACTATTATTATTAATCCTTATTACTATTATTATTATCGCTATAACTGTTATTATTATTGTTATTACTATTATTATTATCCCTATTCCTCTTGTCATTCCCCTTATAACTATTATTATTACCGCTATAACTGTTATTATTATTCTTATTACTATTATTATTATCCCTACTACCCTTGTCTTTATCCTTATTACTATTATTATTATCGCTATAACTGTTATTATTATCCTTAATACTATTATTATTATCGCTATAACTGTTATTATTATTCTTGTTACTATTATTATTATCCCTATTCCTCTTGTCTTTCTCCTTATAACTATTATTATTATAGCTATAACTGTTATTATTATCCTTTATACTTTTATTATTATCGCTATAACTGTTATTATTATGCTTATTCTATTGTTACTATCCCTATTACTCTTGTCTTTATCCTTATAACTATTATTATTATCCTTATTACTATTATTATTATCGCTATAACTGTTATTATTATTCTTGTTACTATTATTATTATCCCTATTCCTCTTGTCTTTCTCCTTATAACTATTATTATTATCCTTATTATTATTATTATTATCGCTATAACTGTTGTTATTATTCTTGTTACTATTTTTATTATCCCTATTCCTCTTGTCTTTCTCCTTATTACTATTATTATAATCGCTATAACTGTTATTATTATGCTTATTCTATTGTTACTATCCCTATTACTCTTGTCTTTATCCTTATAACTATTATTATTATCCTTATTACTATTATTATTATCGCTATAACTGTTATTATTATTCTTGTTACTATTATTATTATCCCTATTCCTCTTGTCTTTCTCCTTATAACTATTATTATTATCGCTATAACTGTTATTATTATTGTTATTACTATTATTATTATCGCTATAACTGTTACTATTATTCTTATTACTATTACTATTATCCCTATTCCTCTTGTCTTTATCCTTATAACTATTATTATTATCTCTATAACTGCCCTTATTATCATTCCTACTGTTATTATTATCGCTATAACTGTTATTATTATTCTTATTACTATTATTATTATCCCCACTACCCTTGTCTTTATCCTTATTACTATTATTATTATCGCTATAACTGTTATTATTAACCTTAATACTATTATTATTATCGCTATAACTGTTATTATTATTCTTATTACTATTGTTACTTTCCGTATTACTCTTGTCTTTATCCATATAACTGTGATTATTAATCCTTATTACTATTATTATTATCGCTATAACTGTTAATATTATTGTTATTACTATTATTATTATCGCTATAACTGTTATTATTATGCTTATTCTATTGTTACTATCCCTATTACTCTTGTCTTTATCCTTATAACTATTATTATTATCCTTATTACTATTATTATTATCGCTATAACTGTTATTATTATTCTTGTTACTATTATTACTGTCCTTATTACTCTTGCCTTTATCCTTAATCCTATTATTATTATCGCTCTAACTGTTATTATTATTCCTGTTACTATTATTATTATCCCTATTCCTCTTGTCTTTCTCCTTATAACTATTATTATTATCCTTATTATTATTATTATTATCGCTATAACTGTTGTTATTATTCTTGTTACTATTTTTATTATCCCTATTCCTCTTCTTTCCCCTTATAACTATTATTATTAATCCTTATTACTATTATTATTATAGATATAACTGTTATTATTATTGTTATTACTATTATTATTATCGCTATAACTGTTACTATTATTCTTGTTACTATTATTATTATCCCTTTTCCTCTTGTCTTTCTCCTTATAACTATTATTATTATCCTTCTTATTATTATTATTATCGCTATAACTGTTATTATTATCCTTATTAGTATTATTATTATCGCTATAACTGTTATTATTATTCTTATTACTATTGTTACTATCCGTATTACTCTTGTCTTTATCCATATAAGTATGATTATTAATCCTTGTTACTATTATTATTATCGCTATAACTGTTATTATTATCCTTATTCTATTGTTACTATCCGTATTACTCTTGTCTTTATCCTTATAACTATTATTATTATCGCTAATAACTGTTATTATTATGCTTAATACTATTATTACTATCCCTATAACTGTTACTATTATTCTTGTTACTATTATTACTGTCCGTATTACTCTTGCCTTTATCCTTATAACTATTATTATTATCGCTATAACTGTTATTATTATTCCTGTTACTATTATTATTATCCCTATTCCTCTTGTCTTTCTCCTTATAACTATTATTATTATCCTTATTATTATTATTATTATCGCTATAACTGTTGTTATTATTCTTGTTACTATTTTTATTATCCCTATTCCTCTTGTCTTTCCCCTTATAACTATTATTATTAATCCTTATTACTATTATTATTATAGATATAACTGTTATTATTATTGTTATTACTATTATTATTATCGCTATAACTGCTCTTATTATCATTCCTACTGTTATTATTATCGCTATAACTGTTACTATTATACTTATTACTATTGTTACTATCCCTATTCCTCTTGTCTTTCTCCTTATAACTATTATTATTATCCTTATTATTATTATTATTATCGCTATAACTGTTACTATTAATCTTATTACTATTATTATTATCCCTATTACCCTTGTCTTTATCCTTATTACTATTATTATTATCGCTATAACTGCTCTTATTATCATTCCTACTGTTATTATTATCGCTATAACTGTTACTATTAATCTTATTACTATTATTATTATCCCTATTACCCTTGTCTTTATCCTTATTACTATTATTATTATCCCTATAACTGTTATTATTATTCTTGTTACTATTATTATTATCCCTATTCCTCTTGTCTTTCTCCTTATAACTATTAATATTATCCTTATTATTATTATTATTATCGCTATAACTGTTATTATTATTCTTGTTACTATTATTATTATCGCTATAACTGTTATTATTATCCTTATTCTATTGTTACTATCCGTATTACTCTTGTCTTTATCCTTATAACTATTATTATTATCGCTATAACTGTTATTATTATTCTTGTTACGTTTATTATTATCCCTATTCCTCTTGTCTTTCTCCTTATAACTATTATTATTATCCTTATTATTATTATTATTATCGCTATGACTGTTATTATTATTGTTATTACTATTATTATTATCGCTATAACTGTTACTATTATTCTTGTTACTATTATTATTATCCCTATTCCTCTTGTCTTTATCCTTATAACTATTATTATTATTCTTATTACTATTATTATTATCTCTATAACTGCTCTTATTATCATTCCTACTGTTATTATTCTCGCTATAACTGTTATTATTATTCTTATTACTATTATTATTATCCCTACTACCCTTGTCTTTATCCTGATTACTATTATTATTATCGCTATAACTGTTATTATTATCCTTAATACTATTATCATTATCGCTATAACTGTTATTATTATTCTTGTTACTATTATTATTATCCCTATTCCTCTTGTCTTTCCCCTTATAACTATTATTATTATCGCTATAACTGTTATTATTATCCATATTCTATTGTGACTATCCTTTTTAGTCTTGTCTTTATCCTTATAACTGTTATTATTATCCTTATTATTATTATTATTATCGCTATAACTGTTATTATTATTGTTATTACTATTATTATTATCGCTATAACTGTTATTATTATCCTTATTCTATTGTTACTATCCCTATTCCTCTAGTCTTTCTGCTTATAACTATTATTATTATCCTTATTATTATTATTATTATCGCTATAACGGTTATTATTATTCTTGTTACTATTATTATTATCGCTATAACTGTTATTATTATCCTTATTCTATTGTTACTATCCGTATTACTCTTGTCTTTATCCTTATAACTATTATTATTATCGCTATAACTGTTATTATTATTCTTGTTACGTTTATTATTATCCCTATTCCTCTTGTCTTTCTCCTTATAACTATTATTATTATCCTTATTATTATTTTTATTCTTGTTACTATGATTATTATCGCTATAACTGTTATTATTATCCTTAATACTATTATTATAATCGCTATAACTGTTATTATTATTCTTATTACTATTGTTACTATCCGTATTACTCTTGTCATTATCCATATAACTATTATTATTAATCCTTATTACTATTAGTTTTATCGCTATAACTGTTATTATTATTGTTATTACTATTATTATTATCGCTATAACTGTTATTATTATCCTTATTCTATTGTTACTATCCCTACTCCTCTTGTCTTTCTCCTTATAACTATTATTATTATCCTTATTACTATTATTATTATCGCTATAACTGTTATTATTATTCTTGTTACTATTATTACTGTCCGTAGTACTCTTGCCTTTATCCTTAATACTATTATTATTATCGCTATAACTGTTATTATTATTCTTATTACTATTATTATTATCCCTACTACCCTTGTCTTTATCCTGATTACTATTATTATTATCGCTATAACTGTTATTATTATCCTTAATACTATTATCATTATCGCTATAACTGTTATTATTATTCTTGTTACTATTATTATTATCCCTATTCCTCTTGTCTTTCCCCTTATAACTGTTATTATTATCGCTATAACTGTTATTATTATCCATATTCTATTGTGACTATCCTTTTTAGTCTTGTCTTTATCCTTATAACTGTTATTATTATCCTTATTATTATTATTATTATCGCTATAACTGTTATTATTATTGTTATTACTATTATTATTATCGCTATAACTGTTACTCTTATTCTTATTCTATTGTTACTATCCCTATTCCTCTAGTCTTTCTGCTTATAACTATTATTATTATCGCTATAACGGTTATTATTATTCTTGTTACTATTATTATTATCGCTATAACTGTTATTATTATCCTTATTCTATTGTTACTATCCGTATTACTCTTGTCTTTATCCTTATAACTATTATTATTATCGCTATAACTGTTATTATTATTCTTGTTACGTTTATTATTATCCCTATTCCTCTTGTCTTTCTCCTTATAACTATTATTATTATCCTTATTATTATTATTATTCTTGTTACTATGATTATTATCGCTATAACTGTTATTATTATCCTTAATACTATTATTATAATCGCTATAACTGTTATTATTATTCTTATTACTATTGTTACTATCGCTATAACTGTTATTATTATCCTTATTCTATTGTTACTATCCCTACTCCTCTTGTCTTTCTCCTTATAACTATTATTATTATCCTTATTACTATTATTATTATCGCTATAACTGTTATTATTATTCTTGTTACTATTATTACTGTCCGTAGTACTCTTGCCTTTATCCTTAATACTATTATTATTATCGCTATAACTGTTATTATTATTCTTGTTACTATTATTATTATCCCTATTCCTCTTGTCATTCTCCTTATAACTATTATTATTATCCTTCTTATTATTATTATTATCGCTATAACTGTTGTTATTATTCTTGTTACTATTTTTATTATCGCTCTAACTGTTATTATTATTCTTATTACTATTGTTACTATCCGTATTACTCTTGTCATTATCCATATAACTATTATTATTAATCCTTATTACTATTATTATTATCGCTATAACTGTTATTATTATTGTTATTACTATTATTATTATGCTTATAACTATTATTATTATCCTTATTATTATTATTATTATCGCTATAACTGTTATTATTATCCCTAATACTATTATTATTATCGCTATAACTGTTATTATTATTCTTATTACTATTGTTACTATCCCTATTCCTCTCGTCTTTCTCCTTATAACTATTATTATTATCCTTATTATTATTATTATTATCGCTATAACTGTTATTATTATTCTTGTTACTATTGTTACTGTCCGTATTACTATTGTCTTTATCCATATAACTATTATTATTAATCCTTATTACTATTATTATTATCGCTATAACTGTTATTATTATTGTTATTACTATTATTATTATCGCTATAACTGTTATTATTATTCTTGTTACTATTATTATTATCGCTATAACTGTTATTATTATTCTTATTACTACTGTTACTGTCCGTATTACTATTGTCTTTATACATATAACTATTATTATTAATCCTTATTACTATTATTATTATCGCAATAACTGTTATTATTATTCTTATTGCTATTGTTTCTATCCGTATTACTGTTGTCATTATCCATATAACTATTATTATTAATCCTTATTACTATTATTATTATCGCTATAACTGTTATTATTATTGTTATTACTATTATTATTATCGCTATAACTGTTATTATTATTGTTATTACTATTACTATTATCGCTATAACTGTTATTATTATTCTTGTTACTATTATTATTATCGCTATAACTGTTATTATTATTCTTATTACTATTGTTACTATCCGTATTACTCTTGTCATTATCCATATAACTATTATTATTAATCCTTATTACTATTATTATTTTAGATATAACTGTTATTATTATGCTTATTCTATTGTTACTATCCCTATTACTCATGTCTTCATCCTTATAACTATTATTTTTATCCTTATTACTATTATTATTATCTCTATAACTGCTCTTATTATCATTCCTACTGTTATTATTATCGCTATAACTGTTACTATTAATCTTATTACTATTATTATTATCCCTATTACCCTTGTCTTTATCCTTATTACTATTATTATTATCGCTATAACTGCTCTTATTATCATTCCTACTGTTATTATTATCGCTATAACTGTTACTCTTAATCTTATTACTATTATTATTATCGCTATAACTGTTATTATTATTGTTATTACTATTATTATTATCCTTATTCTATTGTTACTATCCGTATTACTCTTGTCTTTATCCTTATAACTATTGTTATTATCGCTATAACTGTTATTATTATTCTTGTTACTATTATTATTATCGCTATAACTGTTATTATTATCCTTATTCTATTGTTACTATCCGTATTACTCTTGTCTTTATCCTTATAACTATTAATATTATCCTTATTATTATTATTATTTTCGCTATGACTATTATTATTGTCCTTATTACTATTATTATTATCGCTATAACTGTTATTATTATGTTTATTCTATTGTTACTATCCGTATTTCTCTTGCCTTTATCATTATAACTATTATTATTATCGCTATAACTGTTATTATTATTCTTATTACTATTACTATTATCCCTATTCCTCTTGCCTTTCTCCTTATAACTATTATTATTATCGCTAATAACTGTTATTATTATCCTTAATACTATTATTATTATCGCTATAACTGTTACTATTATTCTTGTTACTATTATTATTATCCCTATTCCTCTTGTCTTTATCCTTATAACTGTTATTATTATCCTTATTATTATTATTATTATCGCTATAACTGTTATTATTATTGTTATTACTATTATTATTATCGCTATAACTGTTATTATTATCCTTATTCTATTGTTACTATCCCTATTCCTCTAGTCTTTCTGCTTATAACTATTATTATTATCCTTATTACTATTATTATTATCGCTATAACTGTTATTATTATTCTTGTTACTATTATTACTGTCCGTAGTACTCTTGCCTTTATCCTTAATACTATTATTATTATCGCTATAACTGTTATTATTATTCTTGTTACTATTATTATTATCCCTATTCCTCTTGTCATTCTCCTTATAACTATTATTATTATCCTTATTATTATTATTATTATCGCTATAACTGTTGTTATTACTCTTGTTACTATTTTTATTATCGCTCTAACTGTTATTATTATTCTTATTACTATGTTACTATCCGTATTACTCTTGTCATTATCCATATAACTATTATTATTAATCCTTATTACTATTATTATTATCGCTATAACTGTTATTATTATTGTTATTACTATTATTATTATGCTTATAACTATTATTATTATCCTTATTATTATTATTATTATCGCTATAACTGTTATTATTATCCCTAATACTATTATTATTATCGCTATAACTGTTATTATTATTCTTATTACTATTGTTACTATCCCTATTCCTCTCGTCTTTCTCCTTATAACTATTATTATTATCCTTATTATTATTATTATTATCGCTATAACTGTTATTATTATTCTTGTTACTATTGTTACTGTCCGTATTACTATTGTCTTTATCCATATAACTATTATTATTAATCCTTATTACTATTATTATTATCGCTATAACTGTTATTATTATTGTTATTACTATTATTATTATCGCTATTCCTCTTGTCTTTATCCTTATAACTATTATTATTATTCTTATTACTATTATTATTATCTCTATAACTGCTCTTATTATCATTCCTACTGTTATTATTCTCGCTATAACTGTTATTATTATTCTTATTACTATTATTATTATCCCTACTACCCTTGTCTTTATCCTAATTACTATTATTATTATCGCTATAACTGTTATTATTATCCTTAATACTATTATTATTATCGCTATAACTGTTATTATTATTCTTGTTACTATTATTAATATCCCTATTCCTCTTGTCTTTCCCCTTATAACTATTATTATTATCGCTATAACTGTTATTATTATCCATATTCTATTGTGACTATCCTTTTTAGTCTTGTCTTTATCCTTATAACTGTTATTATTATCCTTATTATTATTATTATTATCGCTATAACTGTTATTATTATTCTTGTTAGTATTATTATTATCGCTATAACTGTTATTATTATTCTTGTTACTATTGTTACTGTCCGTATTACTATTGTCTTTATCCATATAACTATTATTATTAATCCTTATTACTATTATTATTATCGCTATAACTGTTATTATTATTGTTATTACTATTATTATTATCGCTATTCCTCTTGTCTTTATCCTTATAACTATTATTATTATTGTTATTACTATTATTATTATCTCTATAACTGCTCTTATTATCATTCCTACTGTTATTATTCTCGCTATAACTGTTATTATTACTCTTATTACTATTATTATTATCCCTACTACCCTTGTCTTTATCCTAATTACTATTATTATTATCGCCATAACTGTTATTATTATCCTTAATACTATTATTATTATCGCTATAACTGTTATTATTATTCTTGTTACTATTATTATTATCCCTATTCCTCTTGTCTTTCCCCTTATAACTATTATTATTATCGCTATAACTGTTATTATTATCCATATTCTATTGTGACTATCCTTTTTAGTCTTGTCTTTATCCTTATAACTGTTATTATTATCCTTATTATTATTATTATTATCGCTATAACTGTTATTATTATTGTTATTACTATTATTATTATCGCTATAACTGTTATTATTATCCTTATTCTATTGTTACTATCCCTATTCCTCTAGTCTTTCTGCTTATAACTATTATTATTATCCTTATTATTATTATTATTATTATCGCTATAACCGTTATTATTATTCTTGTTACTATTATTATTATCGCTATAACTGTTATTATTATCCTTATTCTATTGTTACTATCCGTATTACTCTTGTCTTTATCCTTATAACTATTATTATTATCGCTATAACTGTTATTATTATTCTTGTTACGTTTATTATTATCCCTATTCCTCTTGTCTTTCTCCTTATAACTATTATTATTATCCTTATTATTATTATTCTTCTTGTTACTATGATTATTATCGCTATAACTGTTATTATTATCCTTAATACTATTATTATAATCGCTATAACTGTTATTATTATTCTTATTACTATTGTTACTATCCGTATTACTCTTGTCATTATCCATATAACTATTATTATTAATCCTTATTACTGTTAGTTTTATCGCTATAACTGTTATTATTATTGTTATTACTATTATTATTATCGCTATAACTGTTATTATTATCCTTATTCTATTGTTACTATCCCTATTCCTCTTGTCTTTATCCTTATAACTATTATTATTATCCTTATTACTATTATTATTATCGCTATAACTGTTATTATTATTCTTGTTACTATTATTACTGTCCGTAGTACTCTTCCCTTTATCCTTAATACTATTATTATTATCGCTATAACTGTTATTATTATTCTTGTTACTATTATTATTATCCCTATTCCTCTTGTCATTCTCCTTATAACTATTATTATTATCCTTATTATTATTATTATTATCGCTATAACTGTTGTTATTATTCTTGTTACTATTATTATTATGCTTATAACTATTATTATTATCCTTATTATTATTATTATTATCGCTATAACTGTTATTATTATCCCTAATACTATTATTATTATCGCTATAACTGTTATTATTATTCTTATTACTATTGTTACTATCCCTATTCCTCTCGTCTTTCTCCTTATAACTATTATTATTATCCTTATTATTATTATTATTATCGCTATAACTGTTATTATTATTCTTGTTACTATTGTTACTGTCCGTATTACTATTGTCTTTATCCATATAACTATTATTATTAATCCTTATTACTATTATTATTATCGCTATAACTGTTATTATTATTCTTATTACTATTGTTACTGTCCGTATTACTATTGTCTTTATACATATAACTATTATTATTAATCCTTATTACTATTATTATTATCGCAATAACTGTTATTATTATTGTTATTACTATTATTATTATGCTTATAACTATTATTATTATCCTTATTATTATTATTATTATCGCTATAACTGTTATTATTATCCCTAATACTATTATTATTATCGCTATAACTGTTATTATTATTCTTATTACTATTGTTACTATCCCTATTCCTCTCGTCTTTCTCCTTATAACTATTATTATTATCCTTATTATTATTATTATTATCGCTATAACTGTTATTATTATTCTTGTTACTATTGTTACTGTCCGTATTACTATTGTCTTTATCTATATAACTATTATTATTAATCCTTATTACTATTATTATTATCGCTATAACTGTTATTATTATTCTTGTTACTATTATTATTATCGCTATAACTGTTATTATTATTCTTATTACTATTGTTACTGTCCGTATTACTATTGTCTTTATACATATAACTATTATTATTAATCCTTATTACTATTATTATTATCGCAATAACTGTTATTATTATTGTTATTACTATTATTATTATCGCTATAACTGTTATTATTATCCTTATTCTATTGTTACTATCCGTATTACTCTTGTCTTTATCCTTATAACTATTATTATTATCGCTATAACTGTTATTATTATTCTGATTACTATTACTATTATCCCTATTCCTCTTGTCTTTCTCCTTATAACTATTATTATTATCCTTATTATTATTATTATCGCTATAACTGTTATTATTATTCTTGTTACGTTTATTATTATCCCTATTCCTCTTGTCTTTCTCCTTGTAACTATTATTATTATCCTTATTATTATTATTATTATCGCTATAACTATTATTGTTATTCTTGTTACTATGGTTATTATCGCTATAACTGTTATTATTATCCTTAATACTATTATTATTATCGCTATAACTGTTATTATTATTCTTATTACTATTGTTACTATCCGTATTACTCTTGTCATTATCCATATAACTATTATTATTAATCCTTATTACTATTAGTATTATCGCTATAACTGTTATTATTATTCTTATTACTATTACTATTATCCCTATTCCTCTTGTCTTTCTCCTTATAACTATTATTATTATCCTTATTATTATTATTATCGCTATAACTGTTATTATTATTCTTGTTACGTTTATTATTATCCCTATTCCTCTTGTCTTTCTCCTTGTAACTATTATTATTATCCTTATTATTATTATTATTATCGCTATAACTATTATTATTATTCTTGTTACTATTGTTACTATCCGTATTACTATTGTCTTTATCCATATAACTATTATTATTAATCCTTATTCCTATTATTATTATCGCTATTACTGTTATTATTATTCTTATTACTATTACTATTATCCCTATTCCTCTTGTCTTTCTCCTTATAACTATTATTATTATCCTTATTACTATTATTATTATCGCTATAACTGTTATTATTATTCTTGTTACTATTATTACTGTCCGTATTACTCTTGCCTTTATCCTTAATACTATTATTATTATCGCTATAACTGTTATTATTATCCTTAATACTATTATTATTATCGCTATAACTGTTATTATTATCCTCAATACTATTACTATTATCGCTATAACTGTTATTATTATTCTTGTTACTATTATTATTATCCCTATTTCTCTTGTCATTCCCCTTATAACTATTATTATTATCGCTATAACTGTTATTATTATCCTTAATACTATTATTATTATCGCTATAACTGTTATTATTATTCTTGTTACTATTATTATTATCCCTATTCCTCTTGTCTTTCTGCTTATAACTGTTATTATTATCGCTATAACTGTTATTATTATCCTTTATACTTTTATTATTATCGCTATAACTGTTATTATTATACTTATTCTATTGTTACTATCCCTATTACTCTTGTCTATATCCTTATAACTATTATTATTATCCTTATTACTATTACTATTATCGCTATAACTGTTATTATTATTCATGTTACTATTATTACTGTCCGTATTACTCTTGCCTTTATCCTTAATACTATTATTATTATCGCTATACCTGTTATTATTATTCTTGTTACTATTATTATTATCCCTATACCTCTTGTCTTTCTCCTTATAACTATTATTATTATCGCTATAACTGTTATTATTATCCTTAATACTATTATTATTATCGCTATAACTGTTATTATTATCCTTATTACTATTATTATTATCGCTATAACTGTTATTATTATGCTTATTCTATTGTTACTATCCCTATTACTCTTGTCTATATCCTTATAACTATTATTATTATCCTTATTACTATTATTATTATGGCTATAACTGTTATTATTATTCTTGTTACTATTATTATTATCGCTACAACTGTTATTATTATTCTTATTACTATTGTTACTATCCGTATTACTATTGTCTTTATCCATATAACTATTATTATTAATCCTTATTACTATTATTATTATCGCTACAACTGTTATTATTATTCTTGTTACTATTATTATTATCGCTATAACTGTTATTATTTTTCTTATTACTATTGTTACTATCCGTATTACTATTGTCTTTATCCATATAACTATTATTATTATCCTTATTATTATTATTATTATGGCTATAACTGTTATTATTATTCTTGTTACTATTATTATTATCGCTATAACTGTTATTATTATTCTTATTACTATTGTTACTATCCGTATTACTATTGTCTTTATCCATATAACTATTATTATTAATCCTTATTACTATTATTATTATCGCTATAACTGTTATTATTATTCTTATTACTATTACTATTATCCCTATTCCTCTTGTCTTTCTCCTTATAACTATTATTATTATCCTTATTATTATTATTATTATCGCTATAACTGTTATTATTATTGTTATTACTATTATTATTATCGCTATAACTGTTATTATTATCCTTATTCTATTGTTACTATCCCTATTCCTCTAGTCTTTCTCCTTATAACTATTATTATTATCCTTATTATTATTATTATTGTCGCTATAACTGTTGTTATTATTCTTGTTACTATTATTATTATCGCTATAACTGTTATTATTATTCTTATTACTATTGTTACTGTCCATATTACTATTGTCTTTATACATATAACTATTATTATTAATCCTTATTACTATTATTATTATCGCAATAACTGTTATTATTATTGTTATTACTATTATTATTATCGCTATAACTGTTATTATTATCCTTATTCTATTGTTACTATCCGTATTACTCTTGTCTTTATCCTTATAACTATTATTATTATCGCTATAACTGTTATTATTATTCTTATTACTATTACTATTATCCCTATTCCTCTTGTCTTTCTCCTTATAACTATTATTATTATCCTTATTATTATTATTATCGCTATAACTGTTATTATTATTCTTGTTACGTTTATTATTATCCCTATTCCTCTTGTCTTTCTCCTTGTAACTATTATTATTATCCTTATTATTATTATTATTATCGCTATAACTATTATTATTATTCTTGTTACTATTGTTACTATCCGTATTACTATTGTCTTTATCCATATAACTATTATTATTAATCCTTATTCCTATTATTATTATCGCTATTACTGTTATTATTATTCTTATTACTATTACTATTATCCCTATTCCTCTTGTCTTTCTCCTTATAACTATTATTATTATCCTTATTACTATTATTATTATCGCAATAACTGTTATTATTATTGTTATTACTATTATTATTATCGCTATAACTGTTATTATTATCCTTATTCTATTGTTACTATCCGTATTACTCTTGTCTTTATCCTTATAACTATTATTATTATCGCTATAACTGTTATTATTATTCTTATTACTATTACTATTATCCCTATTCCTCTTGTCTTTCTCCTTATAACTATTATTATTATCCTTATTATTATTATTATCGCTATAACTGTTATTATTATTCTTGTTACGTTTATTATTATCCCTATTCCTCTTGTCTTTCTCCTTGTAACTATTATTATTATCCTTATTATTATTATTATTATCGCTATAACTATTATTATTATTCTTGTTACTATTATTACTGTCCGTATTACTCTTGCCTTTATCCTTAATACTATTATTATTATCGCTATAACTGTTATTATTATCCTTAATACTATTATTATTATCGCTATAACTGTTATTATTATCCTCAATACTATTACTATTATCGCTATAACTGTTATTATTATTCTTGTTACTATTATTATTATCCCTATTTCTCTTGTCATTCCCCTTATAACTATTATTATTATCGCTATAACTGTTATTATTATCCTTAATACTATTATTATTATCGCTATAACTGTTATTATTATTCTTGTTACTATTATTATTATCCCTATTCCTCTTGTCTTTCTGCTTATAACTGTTATTATTATCGCTATAACTGTTATTATTATCCTTTATACTTTTATTATTATCGCTATAACTGTTATTATTATACTTATTCTATTGTTACTATCCCTATTACTCTTGTCTATATCCTTATAACTATTATTATTATCCTTATTACTATTACTATTATCGCTATAACTGTTATTATTATTCATGTTACTATTATTACTGTCCGTATTACTCTTGCCTTTATCCTTAATACTATTATTATTATCGCTATACCTGTTATTATTATTCTTGTTACTATTATTATTATCCCTATACCTCTTGTCTTTCTCCTTATAACTATTATTATTATCGCTATAACTGTTATTATTATCCTTAATACTATTATTATTATCGCTATAACTGTTATTATTATCCTTATTACTATTATTATTATCGCTATAACTGTTATTATTATGCTTATTCTATTGTTACTATCCCTATTACTCTTGTCTATATCCTTATAACTATTATTATTATCCTTATTACTATTACTATTATCGCTATAACTGTTATTATTATTCATGTTACTATTATTACTGTCCGTATTACTCTTGCCTTTATCCTTAATACTATTATTATTATCGCTATAACTGTTATTATTATTCTTGTTACTGTTATTATTATCCCTATTCCTCTTGTCTTTCTCCTTATAACTATTATTATTATCCTTATCATTATTATTATTATCGCTATAACTGTTATTATTATCCTTATTACTATTATTATTATCGCTATGACTGTTACTATTATGTTTATTCTATTGTTACTATCCGTATTACTCTTGCCTTTATCATTATAACTACTATTATTATCGCTATAACCGTTATTATTGTTCTTATTACAATTACTATTATCCCTATTCCTCTTGTATTTATCTTTATAACTATTATTATTATCCTTATTATTAATATTATTATCGCTATAACTGTTAATATTATTCTTGTTACTATTATCATTATCCCTATTCCTCTTGTCTTTCTCCTTATAACTATTATTATTATCCTTATTATTATTATTATTATCGCTATAACTGTTAATATTATTGTTATTACTATTATTATTATCGCTATAACTGTTATTATTATGCTTATTCTATTGTTACTATCCCTATTACTCTTGTCTTTATCCTTATAACTATTATTATTATCGCTAATAACTGTTATTATTATGCTTAATACTATTATTATTATCGCTATAACTGTTATTATTATTCTTATTACTATTGTTACTATCCGTATTACTATTGTCTTTATCCATATAACTATTATTATTAATCCTTATTACTATTATTATTATCGCTATAACTGTTATTATTATTCTTATTACTATTACTATTATCCCTATTCCTCTTGTCTTTCTCCTTATAACTATTATTATTATCCTTATTATTATTATTATTATCGCTATAACTGTTATTATTATTGTTATTACTATTATTATTATCGCTATAACTGTTATTATTATCCTTATTCTATTGTTACTATCCCTATTCCTCTAGTCTTTCTCCTTATAACTATTATTATTATCCTTATTATTATTATTATTGTCGCTATAACTGTTGTTATTATTCTTGTTACTATTATTATTATCGCTATAACTGTTATTATTATTCTTATTACTATTGTTACTGTCCATATTACTATTGTCTTTATACATATAACTATTATTATTAATCCTTATTACTATTATTATTATCGCAATAACTGTTATTATTATTGTTATTACTATTATTATTATCGCTATAACTGTTATTATTATCCTTATTCTATTGTTACTATCCGTATTACTCTTGTCTTTATCCTTATAACTATTATTATTATCGCTATAACTGTTATTATTATTCTTATTACTATTACTATTATCCCTATTCCTCTTGTCTTTCTCCTTATAACTATTATTATTATCCTTATTATTATTATTATCGCTATAACTGTTATTATTATTCTTGTTACGTTTATTATTATCCCTATTCCTCTTGTCTTTCTCCTTGTAACTATTATTATTATCCTTATTATTATTATTATTATCGCTATAACTATTATTATTATTCTTGTTACTATTGTTACTATCCGTATTACTATTGTCTTTATCCATATAACTATTATTATTAATCCTTATTCCTATTATTATTATCGCTATTACTGTTATTATTATTCTTATTACTATTACTATTATCCCTATTCCTCTTGTCTTTCTCCTTATAACTATTATTATTATCCTTATTACTATTATTATTATCGCAATAACTGTTATTATTATTGTTATTACTATTATTATTATCGCTATAACTGTTATTATTATCCTTATTCTATTGTTACTATCCGTATTACTCTTGTCTTTATCCTTATAACTATTATTATTATCGCTATAACTGTTATTATTATTCTTATTACTATTACTATTATCCCTATTCCTCTTGTCTTTCTCCTTATAACTATTATTATTATCCTTATTATTATTATTATCGCTATAACTGTTATTATTATTCTTGTTACGTTTATTATTATCCCTATTCCTCTTGTCTTTCTCCTTGTAACTATTATTATTATCCTTATTATTATTATTATTATCGCTATAACTATTATTATTATTCTTGTTACTATTATTACTGTCCGTATTACTCTTGCCTTTATCCTTAATACTATTATTATTATCGCTATAACTGTTATTATTATCCTTAATACTATTATTATTATCGCTATAACTGTTATTATTATCCTCAATACTATTACTATTATCGCTATAACTGTTATTATTATTCTTGTTACTATTATTATTATCCCTATTTCTCTTGTCATTCCCCTTATAACTATTATTATTATCGCTATAACTGTTATTATTATCCTTAATACTATTATTATTATCGCTATAACTGTTATTATTATTCTTGTTACTATTATTATTATCCCTATTCCTCTTGTCTTTCTGCTTATAACTGTTATTATTATCGCTATAACTGTTATTATTATCCTTTATACTTTTATTATTATCGCTATAACTGTTATTATTATACTTATTCTATTGTTACTATCCCTATTACTCTTGTCTATATCCTTATAACTATTATTATTATCCTTATTACTATTACTATTATCGCTATAACTGTTATTATTATTCATGTTACTATTATTACTGTCCGTATTACTCTTGCCTTTATCCTTAATACTATTATTATTATCGCTATACCTGTTATTATTATTCTTGTTACTATTATTATTATCCCTATACCTCTTGTCTTTCTCCTTATAACTATTATTATTATCGCTATAACTGTTATTATTATCCTTAATACTATTATTATTATCGCTATAACTGTTATTATTATCCTTATTACTATTATTATTATCGCTATAACTGTTATTATTATGCTTATTCTATTGTTACTATCCCTATTACTCTTGTCTATATCCTTATAACTATTATTATTATCCTTATTACTATTACTATTATCGCTATAACTGTTATTATTATTCATGTTACTATTATTACTGTCCGTATTACTCTTGCCTTTATCCTTAATACTATTATTATTATCGCTATAACTGTTATTATTATTCTTGTTACTGTTATTATTATCCCTATTCCTCTTGTCTTTCTCCTTATAACTATTATTATTATCCTTATCATTATTATTATTATCGCTATAACTGTTATTATTATCCTTATTACTATTATTATTATCGCTATGACTGTTACTATTATGTTTATTCTATTGTTACTATCCGTATTACTCTTGCCTTTATCATTATAACTACTATTATTATCGCTATAACCGTTATTATTGTTCTTATTACAATTACTATTATCCCTATTCCTCTTGTATTTATCTTTATAACTATTATTATTATCCTTATTATTAATATTATTATCGCTATAACTGTTAATATTATTCTTGTTACTATTATCATTATCCCTATTCCTCTTGTCTTTCTCCTTATAACTATTATTATTATCCTTATTATTATTATTATTATCGCTATAACTGTTAATATTATTGTTATTACTATTATTATTATCGCTATAACTGTTATTATTATGCTTATTCTATTGTTACTATCCCTATTACTCTTGTCTTTATCCTTATAACTATTATTATTATCGCTAATAACTGTTATTATTATGCTTAATACTATTATTATTATCCCTATAACTGTTATTATCATTCTTGTTACTATTATTACTGTCCGTATTACTCTTGCCTTTATCCTTATAACTATTATTATTATCGCTATAACTGTTATTATTATTCTTATTACTATTATTATTATCGCTATAACGGTTATTATTATGCTTATTCTATTGTTACTATCCCTATTACTCTTGTCTTTATCCTTATAACTATTATTATTATCTCTATAACTGCTCTTATTATCATTCCTACTGTTATTATTATCGCTATAACTGTTACTAGTAATCTTATTACTATTATTATTATCGCTATAACTGTTATTATTATCCTTAATAGTATTATTATTATCGCTATAACTGTTATTATTATTCTTGTTACTATTATTATTATCCCTATTCCTCTTGTCTTTCCCCTTATAACTATTATTATTATCGCTATAACTGTTATTATTATCCTTAATACTATTATTATTATCCCTACTACCCTTGTCTTTATCCTTATTACTATTATTATTATCGCTATAACTGTTATTATTATCCTTAATACTATTATTATTATCGCTATAACTGTTATTATTATTCTTATCACTATTATTATTATCCCTACTACCCTTGTCTTTATCCTTATTACTATTATTATTATCGCTATAACTGTTATTATTATCCTTAATACTATTATTATTATCGCTATAACTGTTATTATTATTCTTGTTACTATTATTATTATCCCTATACCTCTTGTCTTTCTCCTTATAACTATTATTATTATCGCTATAACTGTTATTATTATCCTTAATACTATTACTATTATCGCTATAACTGTTATTATTATTCTTGTTACTATTATTATTATCCCTATTCCTCTTGTCTTTCCCCTTATAACTATTATTATTATCGCTATAACTGTTATTATTATTCTTATTACCATTATTATTGTCCCTACTACCCTTGTTTTTATCCTTACTACTATTATTATTATCGCTAGAACTGTTATTATTATCCTTAATACTATTATTATTATCGCTATAACTGTTATTATTATTCTTGTTACTATTTTTATTATCCCTATTCCTCTTGTCATTCCCCTTATAACTATTATTATTATCGCTATAACTGTTATTATTATCCTGAATACTATTATTATTATGAGTATAACTGTTATTATTATTCTTATTACTATTGTTACTATCCGTATTACTCTTGTCTTTATCCATATAACTATTATTATTAATCCATATTACTATTATTATTATAGCTATAACTATTATTATTATTGTTATTACTATTATTATTATCGCTATAACTGTTACTATTATCCCTATTCCTCTTGTCTTTATCCTTATAACTATTATTATTATCCTTATTACTATTATTATTATCTCTATAACTGCTCTTATTATCATTCCTACTGTTATTATTACCGCTATAACTGTTATTATTATTCTTATTACTATTATTATTATCCCTACTACCCTTGTCTTTATCCTTATTACTATTATTATTATCGCTATAACTGTTATTATTATCCTTAATACTATTATTATTATCGCTATAACTGTTGTTATTATTCTTGTTACTATTTTTATTATCCCTATTCCTCTTGTCTTTCTCCTTATAAATATTATTATTATCGCTATAACTGTTATTATTATTCTTGTTACTATTATTATTATCCCTATTCCTCTTGTCTTTCCCCTTATAACTATTATTATTATCGCTATAACTGTTATTATTATCCTTAATACTATTATTATTATGAGTATAACTGTTATTATTATTCTTATTACTATTGTTACTATCCGTATTACTCTTGTATTTATCCATATAACTATTATTATTAATCCATATTACTATTATTATTATAGCTATAACTATTATTATTATTGTTATTACTATTATTATTATCGCTATAACAGTTACTATTATCCCTATTCCTCTTGTCTTTATCCTTATAACTATTATTATTATCCTTATTACTATTATTATTATCCTTATTACTATTATTATTATCCTTATTACTATTATTATTATCTCTATAACTGCTCTTATTATCATTCCTACTGTTATTATTACCGCTATAACTGTTATTATTATTCTTATTACTATTATTATTATCCCTACTACCCTTGTCTTTATCCTTATTACTATTATTATTATCGCTATAACTGTTATTATTATCCTTAATACTATTATTATTATCGCTATAACTGTTGTTATTATTCTTGTTACTATTTTTATTATCCCTATTCCTCTTGTCTTTCTCCTTATAAATATTATTATTATCGCTATAACTGTTATTATTATTCTTGTTACTATTATTATTATCCCTATTCCTCTTGTCTTTCCCCTTATAACTATTATTATTATCGCTACAACTGTTATTATTATCCTTAATACTATTATTATTATCAGTATAACTGTTATTATTGTTGTTATTACTATTGTTACTATCCGTATTACTCTTGTCTTTATCCATATAACTATTATTATTAATCCTTATTACTATTATTATTATAGCTATAACTATTATTATTATTGTTATTACTATTATTATTATCGCTATAACTGTTACTATTATCCCTATTCCTCTTGTCTTTATCCTTATAACTATTATTATTATCCTTATTACTATTATTATTATCTCTATAACTGCTCTTATTATCATTCCTACTGTTATTATTACCGCTATAACTGTTATTATTATTCTTATTACTATTATTATTATCCCTACTACCCTTGTCTTTATCCTTATTACTATTATTATTATCGCTATAACTGTTATTATTATCCTTAATACTATTATTATTATCGCTATAACTGTTGTTATTATTCTTGTTACTATTTTTATTATCCCTATTCCTCTTGTCTTTCTCCTTATAAATATTATTATTATCGCTATAACTGTTATTATTATTCTTGTTACTATTATTATTATCCCTATTCCTCTTGTCTTTCCCCTTATAACTATTATTATTATCGCTACAACTGTTATTATTATCCTTAATACTATTATTATTATCAGTATAACTGTTATTATTGTTGTTATTACTATTGTTACTATCCGTATTACTCTTGTCTTTATCCATATAACTATTATTATTAATCCTTATTACTATTATTATTATAGCTATAACTGTTATTATTATTGTTATTACTATTATTATTATCGCTATAACTGTTACTCTTATTCTTATTACTATTACTATTATCCCTATTCCTCTTGTCTTTATCCTTATAACTATTATTATTATCTCTATAACTGCCCTTATTATCATTCCTACTGTTATTATTATCGCTATAACTGTTATTATTATTCTTATTACTATTATTATTATCCCCACTACCCTTGTCTTTATCCTTATTACTATTATTATTATCGCTATAACTGTTATTATTAACCTTAATACTATTATTATTATCGCTATAACTGTTATTATTATTCTTATTACTATTGTTACTTTCCGTATTACTCTTGTCTTTATCCATATAACTATGATTGTTAATCCTTATTACTATTATTGTTATCGCTATAACTGTTAATATTATTGTTATTACTATTAATATTATCGCTATAACTGTTATTATTATGCTTATTCTATTGTTACTATCCCTATTACTCTTGTCTTTATCCTTATAACTATTATTATTATCCTTATTACTATTATTATTATCGCTATAACTGTTATTATTATTCTTGTTACTATTATTACTGTCCTTATTACTCTTGTCTTTCTCCTTATAACTATTATTATTATCCTTATTATTATTATTATTATCGCTATAACTGTTACTATTATTCTTGTTACTATTATTATTATCCCTTTTCCTCTTGTCTTTCTCCTTATAACTATTATTATTATCCTTATTATTATTATTATTATCGCTATAACTGTTATTATTATCCTTATTACTATTATTATTATCGCTATAACTGTTATTATTATTCTTATTACTATTGTTACTATCCGTATTACTCTTGTCTTTATCCATATAAGTATGATTATTAATCCTTGTTACTATTATTATTATCGCTATAACTGTTATTATTATTCTTATTACTATTGTTACTATCCGTATTACTCTTGTCTTTATCCATATAAGTATGATTATTAATCCTTGTTACTATTATTATTATCGTTATAACTGTTATTATTATTGTTATTACTATTATTATTATCGCTATAACTGTTATTATTATACTTATTCTATTGTTACTATTCGTATTACTCTTGTCTTTATCCTTATAACTATTATTATTATCGCTCATAACTGTTATTATTATGCTTAATACTATTATTATTATCCCTATAACTGTTATTATCATTCTTGTTACTATTATTACAGTCCGTATTACTCTTGCCTTTATCCTTATAACTATTATTATTATCGCTATAACTGTTATTATTATTCTTATTACTATTATTATTATCGCTATAACTGTTATTATTATGCTTATTCTATTGTTACTATCCCTATTACTCTTGTCTTTATCCTTATAACTATTATTATTATATCTATAACTGCTCTTATTATCATTCCTACTGTTATTATTATCGCTATAACTGTTATTGTTATCCTTAATACTATTATTATTATCGCTATAACTGTTATTATTATTCTTGTTACTATTATTATTATCCCTATTCCTCTTGTCTTTCCCCTTATAACTATTATTATTATCGCTATAACTGTTATTATTATCCTTAATACTATTATTATTATCAGTATAACTGTTACTATTATTCTTATTACTATTGTTACTATCCGTATTACTCATGTCTTTATCCATATAACTATTATTATTATCCTTATTACTATTATTATTATCTGTATAACTGCTCTTATTATCATTCCTACTGTTATTATTATCGCTATAACTGTTATTGTTATCCTTAATACTATTATTATTATCGCTATAACTGTTATTATTATTCTTGTTACTATTTTTATTATCCCTATTCCTCTTGTCATTCCCCTTATAACTATTATTATTATCGCTATAACTGTTATTATTATCCTTAATACTATTATTATTATCAGTATAACTGTTATTATTATTCTTATTACTATTATTATTATTGCTATAACTGTTATTATTATGCTTATTCTATTGTTACTATTCCTATTACTCTTGTCTTTATCCTTATAACTATTATTATTATCCTTATTACTATTATTATTATCGCTATAGCAGTTATTATTATTCTTGTTACTATTATGACTGTCCGTATTACTCTTGCCTTTATCCTTAATAATATTATTATTATCGCTATAACTGTTATTATTATCCTTAATACTATTATTATTATCAGTATAACTGTTACTATTATTCTTATTACTATTGTTACTATCCGTATTACTCATGTCTTTATCCATATAACTATTATTATTAATCCTTATTACTATTATTATTATAGCTATAACTGTTATTATAATAGTTATTACTATTATTATTATCGCTATAACTCTTACTATTATTCTTATTACTATTACTATTATCCATATTCCGCTTGTCTTCATCCTTATAACTATTATTATTATCCTTATTACTATTATTATTATGTGTATAACTGCTCTTATTATCATTCCTACTGTTATTATTATCGCTATAACTGTTATTGTTATCCTTAATACTATTATTATTATCGCTATAACTGTTATTATTATTCTTGTTACTATTTTTATTATCCCTATTCCTCTTGTCATTCCCCTTATAACTATTATTATTATCGCTATAACTGTTATTATTATCCTTAATACTATTATTATTATCAGTATAACTGTTATTATTATTCTTATTACTATTGTTACTATCCGTATTACTCTTGTCTTTATCCATATAACTATTATTATTAATCCTTATTACTATTATTATTATAGCTATAACTGTTATTATTATTGTTATTACTATTATTATTATCGCTATAACTGTTACTATTATCCCTATTCCTCTTGTCTTTATCCTTATAACTATTATTATTATTCTTATTACTATTATTATTATCTCTATAACTGCTCTTATTATCTTTCCTACTGTTATTATTACCGCTATAACTGTTATTATTATTGTTATTACTATTATTATTATCGCTATAACTGTTACTATTATCCCTATTCCTCTTGTCTTTATCCTTATAACTATTATTATTATCCTTATTACTATTATTATTATCTCTATAACTGCTCTTATTATCATTCCTACTGTTATTATTACCGCTATAACTGTTATTATTATTCTTATTACTATTATTATTATCCCTACTACCCTTGTCTTTATCCTTAATACTATTATTATTATCGCTATAACTGTTATTATTATCCTTAATACTATTATTATTATCGCTATAACTGTTATTATTATTCTTGTTACTATTATTATTATCCCTATTCCTCTTGTCTTTCTCCTTATAACTATTATTATTATCGCTATAACTGTTACTATTATCCTTTATACTTTTATTATTATCGCTATAACTGTTATTATTATGCTTATTCTATTGTTACTATCCCTATTACTCTTGTCTATATCCTTATAACTATTATTATTATCCTTATTACTATTACTATTATCGCTATAACTGTTATTATTATTCATGTTACTAATATTACTGTCCGTATTACTCTTGCCTTTATCCTTAATACTATTATTATTATCGCTATAACTGTTATTATTATTCTTGTTACTATTATTATTATCCCTATACCTCTTGTCTTTCTCCTTATAACTATTATTATTATCGCTATAACTGTTATTATTATTCTTGTTACTATTTTTATTATCCCTATTCCTCTTGTCATTCCCCTTATAACTATTATTATTATCGCTATAACTGTTATTATTATCCTTAATACTATTATTATTATCAGTATAACTGTTATTATTATTCTTATTACTATTATTATTATCGCTATAACTGTTATTATTATGCTTATTCTATTGTTACTATCCCTATTACTCTTGTCTTTATCCTTATAACTATTATTATTATATCTATAACTGCTCTTATTATCATTCCTACTGTTATTATTATCGCTATAACTGTTACTATTAATCTTATTACTATTATTATTATCGCTATAACTGTTATTATTATCCTTAATACTATTATTATTATCGCTATAACTGTTATTATTATTCTTGTTACTATTATTATTATCCCTATTCCTCTTGTCTTTCCCCTTATAACTATTATTATTATCGCTATAACTGTTATTATTATCCTTAATACTATTATTATTATCAGTATAACTGTTACTATTATTCTTATTACTATTGTTACTATCCGTATTACTCATGTCTTTATCCATATAACTATTATTATTATCCTTATTACTATTATTATTATCTGTATAACTGCTCTTATTATCATTCCTACTGTTATTATTATCGCTATAACTGTTATTGTTATCCTTAATACTATTATTATTATCGCTATAACTGTTATTATTATTCTTGTTACTATTTTTATTATCCCTATTCCTCTTGTCATTCCCCTTATAACTATTATTATTATCGCTATAACTGTTATTATTATCCTTAATACTATTATTATTATCAGTATAACTGTTATTATTATTCTTATTACTATTATTATTATTGCTATAACTGTTATTATTATGCTTATTCTATTGTTACTATTCCTATTACTCTTGTCTTTATCCTTATAACTATTATTATTATCCTTATTACTATTATTATTATCGCTATAGCAGTTATTATTATTCTTGTTACTATTATGACTGTCCGTATTACTCTTGCCTTTATCCTTAATAATATTATTATTATCGCTATAACTGTTATTATTATCCTTAATACTATTATTATTATCAGTATAACTGTTACTATTATTCTTATTACTATTGTTACTATCCGTATTACTCATGTCTTTATCCATATAACTATTATTATTAATCCTTATTACTATTATTATTATAGCTATAACTGTTATTATAATAGTTATTACTATTATTATTATCGCTATAACTCTTACTATTATTCTTATTACTATTACTATTATCCATATTCCGCTTGTCTTCATCCTTATAACTATTATTATTATCCTTATTACTATTATTATTATGTGTATAACTGCTCTTATTATCATTCCTACTGTTATTATTATCGCTATAACTGTTATTGTTATCCTTAATACTATTATTATTATCGCTATAACTGTTATTATTATTCTTGTTACTATTTTTATTATCCCTATTCCTCTTGTCATTCCCCTTAAAACTATTATTATTATCGCTATAACTGTTATTATTATCCTTAATACTATTATTATTATCAGTATAACTGTTATTATTATTCTTATTACTATTGTTACTATCCGTATTACTCTTGTCTTTATCCATATAACTATTATTATTAATCCTTATTACTATTATTATTATAGCTATAACTGTTATTATTATTGTTATTACTATTATTATTATCGCTATAACTGTTACTATTATCCCTATTCCTCTTGTCTTTATCCTTATAACTATTATTATTATTCTTATTACTATTATTATTATCTCTATAACTGCTCTTATTATCTTTCCTACTGTTATTATTACCGCTATAACTGTTATTATTATTGTTATTACTATTATTATTATCGCTATAACTGTTACTATTATCCCTATTCCTCTTGTCTTTATCCTTATAACTATTATTATTATCCTTATTACTATTATTATTATCTCTATAACTGCTCTTATTATCATTCCTACTGTTATTATTACCGCTATAACTGTTATTATTATTCTTATTACTATTATTATTATCCCTACTACCCTTGTCTTTATCCTTAATACTATTATTATTATCGCTATAACTGTTATTATTATCCTTAATACTATTATTATTATCGCTATAACTGTTATTATTATTCTTGTTACTATTATTATTATCCCTATTCCTCTTGTCTTTCTCCTTATAACTATTATTATTATCGCTATAACTGTTACTATTATCCTTTATACTTTTATTATTATCGCTATAACTGTTATTATTATGCTTATTCTATTGTTACTATCCCTATTACTCTTGTCTATATCCTTATAACTATTATTATTATCCTTATTACTATTACTATTATCGCTATAACTGTTATTATTATTCATGTTACTAATATTACTGTCCGTATTACTCTTGCCTTTATCCTTAATACAATTATTATTATCGCTATAACTGTTATTATTATTCTTGTTACTATTATTATTATCCCTATACCTCTTGTCTTTCTCCTTATAACTATTATTATTATCGCTATAACTGTTATTATTATTCTTGTTACTATTTTTATTATCCCTATTCCTCTTGTCATTCCCCTTATAACTATTATTATTATCGCTATAACTGTTATTATTATCCTTAATACTATTATTATTATCAGTATAACTGTTATTATTATTCTTATTACTATTATTATTATTGCTATAACTGTTATTATTATGCTTATTCTATTGTTACTATTCCTATTACTCTTGTCTTTATCCTTATAACTATTATTATTATCCTTATTACTATTATTATTATCGCTATAACAGTTATTATTATTCTTGTTACTATTATGACTGTCCGTATTACTCTTGCCTTTATCCTTAATAATATTATTATTATCGCTATAACTGTTATTATTATCCTTAATACTATTATTATTATCAGTATAACTGTTACTATTATTCTTATTACTATTATTATTATCGCTATAACTGTTATTATTATTCTTGTTACTATTATTATTATCCCTATTCCTCTTGTCTTTCTCCTTATAACTATTATTATTATCGCTATAACTGTTACTATTATCCTTTATACTTTTATTATTATCGCTATAACTGTTATTATTATGCTTATTCTACTGTTACTATCCCTATTACTCTTGTCTATATCCTTATAACTATTATTATTATCCTTATTACTATTACTATTATCGCTATAACTGTTATTATTATTCATGTTACTAATATTACTGTCCGTATTACTCTTGCCTTTATCCTTAATACTATTATTATTATCGCTATAACAGTTATTATTATTCTTGTTACTATTATTATTATCCCTATA